>JAUKPQ010054992.1:0-26846 GCA_032273045.1 Chloridella minuta | reverse complement strand
GATCTTCTCAATCAGTTGCCCTTTGGCTTCCATATTCTGAATCTTTTCCTCGCTCATCAGTGTTTCTCCAACAACATAGTGAGCCACCAAAAGACAAGGCCCAAAACCAAAATCAAAATTGCACCGCCAAGCAACCAATTAATAAATTCGTCCATCTCTTTTTTCTTAGCAGCAGCGTGTTTTTCGTCCAAGATTTCTTGTGACTTGCGGGCTTGAATGATGTTATTACGTTCAATCATTAATTGCTGCCACAAGTCAGCATTGCCGGACATAACCATGTAATTGTTCAGTTCTCGCTCAGCGTCTGCTAGTTGTTTGGCCTGCATAACAATTTCAAATGCCGCAGCGGTATCTGATTTTCCAAACGCCGATTTTGGATTTGATGCTGCTTTTTGTACAACATCCTTTGCCTCAAAGAACTTCATCATGTCGCCGGTAATGGCGTGAATGTCCTTTCCTAAAGCAATTGCAGCCTTCACCCCCTTTACGGCGGCTTGCGCTGCGGCAAAGGCGGTGATCGGATCAAGCATTACTGTTTTCCGATAAGGTGCAAAAAGTAACCGGCCACACTACCCAAGGCCGAAACAATAGTCATGCCCATCCAGAACCCGCCTTTGCCTTGATTCGCCATTTCAACAAGTTTGTCAATTGACGTTTCCAGTTTATCAATCTTGTTTGACATTTCATCAAAGCGGCGCTCATAGTTTTGAACGCGCTCCCACAAAACGCCGTATTTAATAGGATCAAAAGAATCAGGTGTCATGATTTTTGAATGAATGCAAGTGCGTAAAAAGTTGGCAAGTTAGTACCAACGCTGCTTGTCACCGATGACGTAAATCCACCCGTATTGCCAACAGAGTAGGTGTTACCAGCACCAACAACAAAAGAGTCTTTTAGATTGGGAGTGCCGTTAGAACCATCGCACAAGTAATAGCCAGATGGGACAGAAGCAATTGTTCCAGACCACATGATGATGCCGCCAGCCGGTACTGCGCTAACCGCCGATGTTGTGCCGATGATTCCGTACAGGTTGTCGTATGTCTGAATGACGTTAAACGCCGAATCGGTCAACGTAAATTTGTAGTTGGAGCCAGCGGTTAGCCATATCTCTTGCGGTGGCCTTCCGTCCGTGCCTAACTGGATTGGATTGGTGTTTGCAACCGTTCCGGCAGACGATGTATAAGTCGCCGCAGGGGTTGTGGTGCCTGCAAGGTAGGTGTAAATATATCCCCCATTTAGAGGAATTCCTGTGGTGGTAAAGAACTGGAATCCGTTACCGATGGGAGATAGATTGACTGCCATTTTTAATCCTCAATTACACCGCTATATTTTGCGGCGGCGTTTTTACCAAATTGCTCTTTTTGCTTGTTTGCAAACCATCCTTTGCCTAATTCAACAATAGGAATTGACATACCGCCTGTTCCTTTTGCTGCCAATGCTTCTAAGCCGGTTGCGCCTGCTTGTTTTGCCATTTCTGCCATTTGGCTTGAAAACGTGTTTGAATAATTAAACACCTTGGTTTTTGGCTGTGCAATTTTGTTTGTCAAAAAGTTAATTTCATTAAGATTTTTTGCGCCTTCTGCGCCATGCAAATCTATTAATTTTTCTCTTTGATTGTATAAATAGTCGTGCAAGCCTTTGGGTGTTAAGTTAAGAATGTCACCAGACACGCCGCTTGCTTTTTTCAATGCCTCAATCTCGCCAGCCTTCATTGCTTGATGCGCTTCTGAGTCTTGACCCAATTCACGAATCATGCGTTGTACATCTGCGCGGGAACCTTTAGTTACATACTTGCTGTGGAACGTATCAGCGCCAGCGCTACCAATTTCTTCTAAGGCATCTTTTGCGCTAACCGCTTCTTTAACCGCTTGTTTGTAGCCAGGAACGTCCCTAATGGTATCGAAACGCTCTTTTGCCAATCCAATGGCTTTGTCTGCCAATGGTTTAAGTTGTGCTGCTTCTTCAACCAAAGGTATTTTTTGCAATTCTTGACGAATGACAAATGCCGCTGCTCTTTCGCTGCCTTTGCCTTCTTTCATGTACTGACCAAGACGTTGATTCAACTTTAAGAATTTGTCAAACGTCATTTGTCCGTTTGCCTCCTCTATTTGAGTCAATGTTTTTTGCAAAGATTCGGGAACATCGTTAGACAACAATTCTTCAGAAAGTTTATTTTTTGCATTTTTAATGAATTGCAGACCATCAACAGGAAACTGATCTGTTGCAGTCAAACCTTTTTGCTGACGCAATTCACTGTACTTGTCTTTCAAATCGCCATAGGCTTTGCTAATTTTTTCTTGACGAACAGCATCATTTTTAAGAAATCCATTGATTTCAAACTGTCCAATGTCATTAGGGCCATAACCTCTAATATTAGGCGCAATATCGTCTCGCACTTTTTCCAACGCAGTTTTTACTTGTGTTGGTTGATTTTCAAACAATGGGCCAATGGTTTCTGTATGCACTCCGCGATTGTTCCATTCGTCTGCATACCCTTGACCTGTGCGTTGTCCTCTTGAAAGGTTAATCCCGTGTTTATCTTCCAACAATGCGGTTTGACCAGCCTCTAAATTAACTTTGCTTGGATTAGACTTTTTAAGCATTTGCGCGAATTCGGGAGATGCTTCTGCTGCCAATGCGCTTACGGCGGTTGGCCTGTCTACGGCAGCGGCTCCAGCGGACAAATTTGCCGCCGTTGGCAATGCTGCGGCTGGCGCTGCGGTTGGCATTGGTGCGGGAGCCAATCCTGCCTTTTTAGCCTCAAACGCTGCCTGCACATCAGCAATCTGTTGAGGAGTCATATTTGCGGGTTTACGCATGACTGCGGGTACTTCTGACGCAGTACGGAGTCCTGGCGTAACAAAACTTTGCGTTCCTAACGGCGCTTGGCCTTTACGCAAACCGAATAAACCAGGCGATGTTTCAATCACACCTTTGGTGATTGCACCCGCCGCAGGGTAACCTTGCTCTGCCAATGCGCCGCCAGCCGCTTCCGCAATAGGGTTAACAATATATTCTTGGGGCAATCCCAATGCCGTAATAATTGCTTTTGTTGTTGGAGATGTTGGCTCATACGATAAGGCTTGTTGAACCTTATTGACAAATTCCGCGCCTTGACCCTCGGGGCCAGGCAAAATTGTGCCTGCAAGACCAGCCAAACCAGCAATAGACGTAGCGCCTAAATTTTGTGCAATTGTTCTAGGAACTTCAGTAATAAATTGATTTTGCGTCAATTGAGATTCTGGAGTTGTTGGAATTGATTGCTTTGATTGCTTTAGGCTTTCAAAGGCATTTTGGAATGCTTGAGCAACTGCGCTTTTTGGTGCTTGGTCAAATTGCGGTTGTGCGCCTTGGCGTTGCAAACGTGCTTGCGCTTGAGCGTTTACATCTATGTTTGACGGTGTGTAAGGTGCTTCTTCACCAGAAATCAATGCGCGTAATGGGTCAGCGGGTTTGGCGGGCGCTACGGGCGCACTAACTTGCATTGGCGCAGAAGGCAAATTTGCTTGCTGCAACGCTCTTTGCGCTTCAGCAATGTCTGCCATGTTTCTTTGATATGTGTCAGTTCCAGGCTTTATGTCTTTTGTGACCGACTGAAATTGCCTCAATCTTTCCGCAAGGTCGTTATAACCAAGCATTGCCTCTTTGGTTAACTGACCACCTTTTTTTGCAGGCGTTTTTTGAGCAGGCGCAGGCTGCTCATCACCAGCAATAAGAGAGCGCAACGCATCAGCAGCCATTAATCCAAACTCCCTTTGGTTATGAGTTTCTGAATGTTATCGTACTTTTCAGCAAACAATTTACGGGCTTTCGGGTCTTTACCAAGCAAATTATTTATTTGCGTTTTTTGTTCTTGCGGGTCTGTAACATTGTTAAAAATGTTGATTGCTTGAAACACTTTGGAGTCTGCGTTTTTAGACCATTCTTGTTGAAACTTTGCAAAATTGTTGTCGCCATTTTTTTGTGAAAACAAATTTGCAGCAGGCGCTTTTAACTGAAGTTCAGTTTTGGTTGCGTCAATGCGTTGCATGATGTTAAGCAAAACGTCAGGGTTGTAAGTTTCTGTGCCGATTGCTTTTGCTTGCAATGATTTTCCTGCATCAGTATCCAATGATCCACCGTTTGCTTGCATTTGAGCAATTTGAAGGTTTGCCAAATCTTTAGAAAGTTGTTGGTAATCGGAACTTCCAGCAATACTTTTTAAATTTCTTACGGCAGTACCAATTGCGCCGCTTGTATACCAAGAACCAGGATCAAGTTTTGTAATTGCAGAAAACGATTCTTGAACATTTCTGTTCATGTCTGCGGTATTGTTTAACCCATTAGTCAAAGCAGTTCGCAATTTAACGCCATTGGCTTGCGCTTCTGCCTCGCCTGGCAATGGAATGTATTGTTGCGTTGTGCGCTTGGGAAACGTAAGAGCAACAGGGGCGCTCAATCCAAATGCGCCGCCCATGTCTAACGGTTGTACTCCAACTTGCGGTGCTGGTGCAGCAGATGGGGCTGGCGCACCTTCTTGCATACCACCAGCCGTGCCAACAGTAACAGTCGGCGCTTGATATGGCAAACGACCAGGAACTTGCGTAACTGTTCTGCCTTCCGGTGTGACCGAAACAGTAGGCTGAACGGCATTGCGTTTTTCCAATGCGGTTTGCGTTTGCCCTGCGGTGTTTGCCAAGTAATCAGCAAATTGTGTAGGCTTGCCCAATGCAGTAAGCAGACCTGGTGCAGTCAATGCGTCTGCCGTTCTTTCGGGAATGCCAGCAGTTCTTGCAGAAACTTTGATTTCGTGCATGATGTCTGAGGCATCACTAGACGACACATTTTTTGGGTCTTTTAAACGTGGGTCAGTACGAAATCCATCAAGAATTTTGGCAAACGATTCGTGCATTCCAGAATCGTATTTAAACCGAGAATCTAGTGCATCTACTTCTGCTTTTTGCGCCTGTGAACCTGCCGCGCTTATACGGGGTTGTGCAGTACCAGCAGAAACGTCTGCTTCTGTTCGTGCTTTTTCAGATTCAGCCTGTGCACGGGCAACGTCAGGATTAAACATGGCTTGCGCTCTTTGCAATTCCAATTGTTTGGCTTGCAATGCAATCGGGTTTAATTGTTGCGCTTGCTGGTATTGCTGCACACCCGATGCCATGTTCATCATGTCCGCAAGTGACGTTTGCGGCATGGCAAGATTGGTGTAGCCTGTGAAAGAGTCTGCCATATCTAATCCTTATTTCGGGGGAGCAAGTAAAGACGCAAGGAATGTGGAGTTTGCAAGGCCGCTTGTGCCCCCCGCAAGCGCTTGGGCTTTACCAACTGCTGCCGCTGCTTGTGCGTTAGCCAATGCGGTTTGCAGATCAGTTGTGCCTTTGCCGTAAGACGTACCAGCAGCCTGTGCGCCAGTGTTTGCAGTTTGTCCCATTCCCGCCAATCCTGACAAATTTTGGTAAATGTTTTGTCTTTGATTTTGGTAATTTGTAAACGCATTTTGATATGCAGTTCCTGCATAGTCTTGCGTGTACTTATTCAAGCCTTGCAACGTATTGCCCGACAACGCACCACCGCCAACGTTTGCAGCACGTTGGTTTGCCATCTGCCCTTGTTGGAGCATGAAATCATAGTTAGGGGCTAACCCTTTGGCTAAGTCTGAAGCATCAAATTGGTGTTGCAAATAGCCCGAGCCTGTGCCCATTGTTGTGGGCAGTCCTGTAACGGGGTCGTATTGCTGATACTGACCCGTTCCAAGCGCACCAAGTTGACTTAGGGCATTAGTTCCAGTTGTTTGATAAGGCTTTTGAAACCCTAATTGTTGGTTGTAAATGTCTTTCAGTACGCCTTGCGATGCTGTATTTGCAGCGGTCGTAGCGTCCAATCCAGTGTTGATTGCGCTGGTTAAGTTTGCAGCATTGCCTGCGCCTACTGCGCCTGACAACAAGGCCGCAAGTTGCGTTCCACTAAGGCCGGTTGCATCTGTCAATGATTTTAAAAGACTTGAACCACCTCCTGCGGCAGCAGCAGCATCAGCGGCTGCTTTAGCATCTGCTGCGGCTTTGGCTTTGGCTGCGGCATCAGCGGCTCCTGATGCAGCGGCGGCATCTGCTGCGGCTTTTGCATCAGCGGCAGCCTTGGCTTTAGCGGCAGCATCAGCATTTCCCGCAGCGGAAGCGGCATCAGCAGCGGCTTTTGCTTTGGCGGCAGCATCCGCAGCGGCAGCGGCACTTGCGGCATCAATTGCGCTAACAGAAGTACCAGCACCAGCGCCTGCTCCAGTTGCTAAATCTGCGCCCATATTAAGGCTTGCCAAATCTGTTGCATTTGCACCCATCAAACTTGATAAAGCCCCGCTAATAGGAACTGCACCAGCAGCGGCTCCACCGGCTCCTGCTCCTGCTGCCAATTCGCCACCCATACCCAAAGAAGCAACATCAGTTAATTTTGTGCCCATCAAATTGGCTAAATTACCTGATAAACCAACAGTAGGAACAACGCCAGCGCCAGCGCCAGCGGCATTTGCTAATTCTGCGCCCATGCCAAGATTAGAAACATTGGTTGTTCCCGTTCCCATAAGATCGGCTAATGGGCCTTCTAATGCTGCTGAACCACCAAACAATTCACCAAGGGCTGGGCCAAGGAAGTTAGCGCCAATCATTGACAACCCAATTGGAGCAAGCGTTTTGATTGCTTCCCCAAGGTTGCCACGGTTTACCAAGTTGGTAGGTGCGCCAGCCAAGTCAAGATACTGATATTGGCTTTTGCCGTTGTCGTAACGATACCCAATAGGGTTTGCTTCCGTGTCAGGAACTTGATTACCGCCATGAACGGTTTTCATTGGGTACACCGGCTCCACGTCCGTCCCAATGGTTTGTTTGGCGCTTTTTACCCATGATGGTTCAACAAAGGCTGGCATATCTAATCCTAAACGTTGTAGTAGGGTATTTTATAAGCGTTGCCGTTAACGGTCACGTTTATAAATCCTACTGGGTTGGCGGGCAAGGTTGCTGAACCTGCGGTTGCCGTGGTTGCGCTTGAAAAATTAAGCAAATTGAGAAAAAACTGTTGCCACGCCCGAGTGGGGCGTTTTGTGTTCGCGTCCAAAAACTCCGCTTGAGGATACGGATTAATTTGTTGCGTATTGGAAAGCGCCATTAGTTTTCCCCACTCGATGATTTAAGGTTTGCCGAGACAATGACAGCGTTCACAGGGTCAGAAATAGACACCTCAAACACTCGATCACGGGCCATGCCCAAACGCCGCCAAATCGCACGATTCTTAAACCGGCCCAATTGTCCGATGCTGACCCAATACTCTTTTGACCAAGTGGAGCCGCCATCGTTAGACCAGCGCAACATGGCTTTGGGGTTAGTCGTTGTAACCGTAGAATCAAATGGGATTGAATCGCCAATAATGTCTTGTTGGTCAAACGGGATTGTCAGAATTGCCGTACTTGTGATTGTGTAAGGCGTTTGCAACAAAATTGTCCGCGAATACGAAATCTGAGGAACAAACAAACCCGTTGTCCCAACGCCAGGTTGAAACTGGATTTGTAGTTCATCAAAGTATTGGCGCTGAAAGTCGGTCACCAAATGAGGAGCACGGCGCAGTCTGCGAACATTTGTGCCGTTGTCGGTGTAGTTCTGTTTACTCAAAGAATAGATTTTGCCGTTGGAGTAATCGCCAACCAAAACCAAACCTTGGAACGATGCAGAGCAATTGCTCCAATGGCGCATATAAGTGCCATCAGAGGCCATGCCGAGCCATTTGTGCCACATCGTTGTGGTTGCGTCATAAGCCCATGTCAGATTTAAAGTCGGGAATGTCGTAACGTAGATTTCGTGCCCTTCCAATTGGTAGGTGTACGAAATAGCGTCATCAATGTATTGATTCGTTAAGGTATTCTCTACCGCATGGGTTGAAATCCTTTGTGGGATATACCCTTGCATTTGCATGATCTGCGCTTGTCCGCGATTGTTGCGGGAAACGTAGGCAAATGAATTGCCAAGGCGGGCGACAGAGAATTGGGCAGCAATACCGTGCTGGGTGGATGTTCCAGGGATACGCTGGAAAGGAAAGGGAACCGAGCCAACGTCCGTCCAAACTTCGGAGGATGCTTCACCCATCAAATAAACTTCGCGGTGGTCAACAATCAAGGCCACCAACTTATCGGGAGCGCCATCTTTGAATGCGTAAGACGTAGATGTTGAAATCGTGCTCAACAGGTCAGACGATCCCCATTGTTGTGTGCCTGGGTTGTTGTAGACGAAATAATTGTCCACAATGTCCACCGATGTGCCGCCGCTAAATGCGCCATCAGAACTTGGCAAAACGCTGAAATTCAGCGCATACATGGTTATGCCGGTCACAATGGTGTGCGCCGTGCTGATTGTGTAAGTGCCTGTCGCACCCGAGCCTGTGCCCAATGCGGTGATGATTGTCCCAACGGTAAGACCTACACCTTGGATTGTTTGTCCAAGGTAGATTGTGCCGCTTGCTACTGCGGACACGGTAAGGGTTGTTCCTGCAATAGTCGCCGTAAACCGAGCGCCAACCGCAGCAGAAGTCATTGTTTCTGCCGCTACGGTTTGGGAAAGATTGATGGTGTAAGTGCCTGTTCCACCTGTACCCGTTCCCAAGGCGGTAATCACAGTCTCTGCCGTGATGCCTATTCCGGTCAAAGATTGATGAGCCGTAATTGTTCCGCTACTTACTTGGGTAACCGTTAGGGTTGTGCCGCTAATAGAACCCGTAAAAACGGCGTTTGCGGGGCTGGAAATGCGCCATGTGTACCGATAGACCCCATCCACAATATAAGCGTTTATTCCGTTGTCAGAGATGCCAACACGCCCCGTAGACGAATTGAGAATTCCAACAACGGTAGCCGATAGGTTAGACGTAAAAACGTAAACATAGGGGCCGCAGACCACCACCATTTGAGTGCCGCCCGACAAAGTACGCATATTGCGTACCTCGGCATTGTTTAGCACCGCCTCAAGGGTTAATCCTGGGGTCGGATAAAGCGCAACAACGCCCCGAACGCCGCCTTCTTTTAGCGGGTCAATTTCGGGGAAAAAGTTAATGCACTCCTGCGATTCTTGATAAATCGAGGGTGCTTCGTAACTAGGTCCTACAAATCCGAACTCAGGCATATTTCTTCCTTGTAGGAATCACCGCGCAACAATGTTTTAATTGACGGAAGGCTGATTTCATATCGTTTGGCAAGTTCTTTAGCAGAAACGCCTTCTTTGCGTAGTTGTCTGATTTCGCGGGCTTGCGACATTGAAAGTTTACACCTTGGGCCTTTGTCGCCTTTAAAGTCGGGCGATCGTTTTTTGGAAACTTTGTCTGCCATGTTGTCAGCATGAGTGCCAATAAATAAATGCTTTGGATTGCAGCACGATGGATTGTCGCAAGTATGAAGAACAAAACCTGAGTCACTTGTTCTGCTTGGCGCACGATAAGTAATGGTGTTTGGATTAGCAAGCGCATAGATGACCCTGTGAGCGTAATAGCCCACATCTTCAATCCATGTTCTGCCGTAACCATCTTCATTTTTGTATCCTAACCAATTCCAACATTCATCTTCGCCACGTTTATCAACTTTGCTCCAGATCACTTGAGGAGTGCTTGCTGGCCTGCCAGGGTTTCCTACTGGCCTGCCAACCTTTTCTTTGTAAGCGGCATTGTCACGATCACGTTTCCTTTGGATTGCTTCTTCCTTTGTGTACATGGTTTACTCCTTTAAAGTACAACCACATTATAGCGGAATATATCACCTTAGGAAACCCCCCGTAAGTATCCAGCCGGCATCTTTAGAACGTCCGGTAAGCAGTGCATCCTGATAGCGCGAAACCATTTGCGGGCGCATATTGGTGCGTTTAATGGTCGCTTTAGCCTCGCCTGCAAACTTGGAAATCATGCCAATTTGCACGGGGCTGGCCTTGCCGTACATGGGCATTAGACGTTCTGCAAGACACCAGCGCAGCGCATTAACGTAACCCTGCGGAATTCGCATAACGTCATACATCGTAGTAAATCGGGCAAAAATGGTGTCCGTGAACAAGTGCATTTCACCTTGGGACGGATTGGGCCAAACGCTCAGATTTCCCAATGTGTCGCCAGGGTTGTAGTACAAAGCCTTGGGCCAAGGGCCGTTAAGGGTCTTGAGGCCGATCAATGAGTAATCGTCAAGGGTTAGCACCGAAACAGAGTAATCTAGGCCACCGCCAAGGATGGGCTGTCCGTTGGACGTTGTGTTAATCCGCACAAAAGCAGAATTTACGCGCAAAGGCTTTTGGTAAAAACCCGAGATTGTGGTGCTTGCCACGTTCTGAGAAATGTTTACTTGGTACGTTCCCGCTTCCAAAATATCGCCACCAGCACCACCGATAAACGAAACAATGCTTGTTCCAGGCGTAATGCCTGTGCCGGTCAGGGTTTGGTTTAACGTAACAGAGCCCGATGCAATAGCGGTCACCGTCAGGATGTTGCCAGAGATTGAGCCGGTGAAACTTGAGCCTATTGTCCCGCCTGGGCCGATGGTGTATTGGATTTGTCCACTTGTCACGGGAAAAATAATTTCCGTGAAGTTGTAAACCATCATATCTTCGTTAGACCATTGATCTAACATATCGTTGAGCATATCGAACGCATCTTGCGCCGCATCAGGCGTAGGCGTTTCACCGGCCTCCAATGCGCCGATGTCTTTTAATGCTCTTGATACTATGTCTATTGGCTGTGCCATTGTTGCTCCAAGGTAAACACAGGCGGTTTCCACGGAGGCACAACAGATTTCGACTTACTTAGAAGCGCCAATTGTTCCTCTAGCCGTGATTCTATTACATTTTGCCCGTATTGAGTAGCACCGTCTTTGATCCATGAAATCACCTGTTTTTCGGTAACTTCGGCGTATGGAGTTGTCGGATTGAACCGATCAAACTCCCAAATTCCTTCCGTTTCCACTTCGTTTGTCTCATCCGTAGCCCAAACGTGATACTTGGCGCGGGTAATTACTTTACCCTCAACAGATATATCTAAGATTTTCCAAGTGGTAATCACAGCGTGATTGTTCCAGATGATGTAAATTGGTAAACGGTCAATGAGCCAACTGTTGTGACTGTTGGGCTTCCTGTGGTAGACGATGCGGGTTTGTTTGTTCTGATAATGACAATTCCTTGTTTACCGTCATTGCCAGTAATTCCACCTGTATCTGCTTGAGCGCCACCGCCATAACCAAGTACACCAAGGCCATCAGCGCCATAAGAAACTGTGCCGCTACCGCCGCCTGCGCCAGAATAATAAACCGCAGTTCCTGTTATTCCATAGGCCACGCCATCGCCGCCTTTACCACCTACACCGTAAACACTAGAAGATGCTCCTGCCGATCCAGCGCCGCCGCCACCGCCTGCGCTTGTGTTTGTTGAGTCAAAGTTACCACCGCCTCCATTGTGCCCTGTCCCATTTCCAGCGCCTCCAGTTGTTGGAGTTGGGAATACTCCCCAAGAGCCTGCGCCACCAGAGCCATTTGATGCGTTACCAGGCAATCCATTTCCTGTATAGCCGCCACCACCCCCACCGCCTGCCGTCAATGAAAAAGCAGTAGAGGAATTGCCGCTAGTAGGAGTGCCAACACCCGAGCCGCCACTTCCAACGGTAATTGTGTAAGTTCCTGGTGATGGTGCTAATGAATCAGAATAAATAACGCCACCGGCTCCACCTGGAGCAGAACCAAATGCGCTTAAACGCGAACTTCCACCTCCACCGCCAACAATTAGGACGGAAAAGTTAGGGCCGGTTGTAAACCCGTAACTATGCGGGCTTAAAAGACCAGTTGCGGCAAGGAGTGGCATGATTATGCAAACCTTGTAATTGATTCCAAAACCGTATAAGTAGCCGATGCAGTCTTAATAATTGCAACGCTATACACATCAAGGCCGCTTGCATTTCCATTGGCAGGCGCACTTCCATTTTGCCATTTGGGCGTAATGGTCGTTCCGTCAATCTTGAACAAGTTTTGATAGTAGGCAGTAGAACCTTGCGTAGCAATAAACACAATTGTCAAAGCCTGACCAACAGACATTAGGCTATTCAATGATGTGGAACTGTTACCGCGAACGTTAAGCGTCCAGTTTCCCGAGGCGTTTGTTGTGTAATACAAAACCGATTGGGTTGTAACGTCAAAGTTAATTGTTCCAGTTGCTGCGGTGGCCGAAACTGTGGCAGTTTCTGCGGCATTAACAAGGGTAGCCGCAAGGTTTGTCGTTGTTCCAGCAAAGGATTGCGTTCCCGTCCAAGTGTTTTGATTTTGGATATATGCGCCAGGATTAGTGAAACTTAGCGTTCCGCTTCCGTTGGTGATAAGCGTTTGACCGTTTGTTCCATCCGCGCTGGGCAGCGTGAAGTTTACGGTAGACGAAATGTTTGGGCCAAGAAGGTTGACTGCGCCACCAGAGGCGGCTTGAAAAGTTAAAGTGCTCATAGTGCTACCCAAGAAGTTGTGGCCTCATCCCAAGTATACCGATTACCGTCATCAGGATAAGGTATTGGAGAATTCCAAAGGCAAGTGTTTTCGTCCAAAGTCCAAGACGCAAACGGCTGTGGCGGGATAAACGCATCCCTGGTTATGTCATAAGTAAACCCAATTCCAGCGTAATTTTTTCGCAATGGTGTTCCTTCGGGATGTTGACCGCCATAGGTGTTGTAAGACGTTTGCACCCATCCATCGCCAAACGCTCCGGAATCTATTACATCTTGTTCGGCTACGATTACTTGCGTAACAATGCCGTTTTCAACTTTTGCAAAATGACTCATTATTTACCTCAAAACGTAATTGAACCGGAAGAAGTCCATTTATATATTCTATATCCTCCAGTAACCGTAATTGTTGGGGAACCAGTTGTAGATATTGCTGGACTATAAGTATCTAAATAACGAATAATAACAACCCCAGAACCACCGCTACCACCTATTCCTGTTCCATTTGCGCCGCCGCCGCCACCACCTGTATTTGTTGTTCCAGATGATGCATTTGCATTAGCCGTAACAGCGCCGCCATTACCCCCGCCACCAGACCCGCCGGTACCCGGCGTTCCGCCAAGATAACAAGTTCCGCCACCGCCGCCAGCATAATAAACTGCGGTTCCCGTAATAGATGATTGGACTCCAACTCCACCGCTTCCTCCGGGGCTTGCTCCGCTAGTAGTGCTTCCACCCACTCCCCCAGCACCGCCGCCGCCAGAAGAAGCGTATGGCGATCCGTAGCCCGTAGAAGTTCCACCCGCATAACCTTGACCCGAAGTTCCTGCGCCGCCTGCTCCACCATTCCAAGCAGATGCACCTCCGCCAGAACCGCCTGCTGCGCCTGTGCCACCATTCCCAGTTCCACCCCTGCCGCCGCCAGTAGACGTTATTGTTCCAAAAACGGAATTAGACCCTGATGATGCAAGATTTAATGCAGATGCTCCTGCTCCACCCGAGCCAACCGTAGCAGTTATTGGACTTCCAGCTGTTACCGAATATCCCGTAGCAGTTAATAATCCACCAGCACCGCCGCCGCCAGAAGGCTCATTATTACCACCAGAAGAACCGCCGCCACCAGCAACAACAAGATATTCAATTGATGGAGGAGGATTAGGCACTAAAGGCCACGAACTTGCCTGTAATCCTTGCGTTACCTCATTTAAGCGCCAAATTCCAATTGCAGCGGACGTTGTATTTGTCGCCGCCGTTGACGAAAGAATTGACCCTTTATAGCGGGTAGACATTAGGTAATTGCCTCATACGATGCGGTTAATTCAATGGCGTTTGCCGTTCCAACAGTCACCACAATGGATTGCGCCTCGCCCAAATAAAAAGCCGTGCTTTTGTCAACAACAACGATTGAGGCGTTAACAGGCACTGGAATTTGGTACACGATGCGATAGTTTGTGCCAGCACCAGCCGCCGCGCTATTGATTGCAACAGTAACGTTTGCAACAGAACCCGTCACGTTAGCCGCCACAATGTTGTCAATTTTGTTGACCGTGTTAGATGAAGGCGTTAGCGCAGTCCAAGTGGTTGCCCCTGTGGTGCTAGGAATAAGGTAAGACGTATTTCCATAAATGGAAGTGACGTTGACGATATTAGGATTTGCCATTTTTATTCCTCAATAACCAAAGATTAGGCTCATTGCTATGGCTTTACCCGTTGTAATGCCTGTCGATGCAACCGTGATTGAACCTGATCCGTTTGTAACTGTTATGCCTGAGCCTGCGGTTAAGGTTGTGCGGGTAAACCCTGTTCCGTTTCCAATGTCCAATGCTCCATTTGCGGGAGTGGATGAAAGGCCAGTTCCACCATTTGCCACGGTTAACGCATTGGTCAAGGTTAAGGATGTAACCGCCAAAGTGCCGGTGGAAGGCGTGTATTTGTACTTTGTGGAACTGGTGTATTCCGTGGTGACTACGCCGCTTGTTGCCGTGGAAAACAGCGGATAAAGCGCAGTTGCGGTAGTCGTATCGTCAGCAATCGTAATTCCTGACGTTGGGCTTGACCAAGTAGGAGTACCCGAGCCGCTAGACGTTAAGACCTGGCCAGAAGTACCCGCCGCAGTAAACGCATAAGCCGTACCCGTGCCATACGCCACCGCGCCCGCAGTTGGAGTTGCTGTTGCATTTGTGCCCCCATTCGCAATTGGTAGCGTTCCCGTCACGCCTGTGGTTAAGGGTAAACCCGTCCCAAAGGTTAGGGTTACAGATGATGGAGTGCCCAAAATAGGCGTTACAAATGTGGGGCTGGTGGACAATACGACATTGCCCGAGCCGGTGCTTGACGTTACCCCTGTGCCGCCCGATGCGACCGGCAAAGTGCCTGTCGTCAACGCTGAAGTTGACGTAGCGTAAACCGCGCCGCCCGATGTAAATGTGGTCAGGCCGGTGCCGCCGTTGGTTGTGTTTAATGTGCCCGCAAGTGTTACTACGCCATTTGTCGCCGAGGATGGGGTAAACCCTGTCGTTCCTGCGCTGAATGACGTTACCGCCACGCCTGATATGGAAGTCCAAGCAGGCAAGCCGGTAACCACCGACAGGATTTGGCCCGATGTTCCGATACCAAGCATGGCAGTCGTGCTTGATGCCGATTGATATGGAACTGAACCCGCTGCACCGCCTGCAAGGTTTGTCGCGGTGGTCGCGGTGGTCGCCGTTGTTGCGGTTGTGGCAGTTGTTGCGGTAGCCGCATTGCCTCCAATGGATAAACCGCTTGCAGTGCCCGTTAAACTTGTTCCAGGGCCGCTAAATTCTGTTGAGGCGGTGATAGTGCTTCCACCGACTGTAGAGCCGCTAATCGGCGTTCCTGTGATCGTGCCGCCCGTGATTGAAACGTTGTTGGCGTTTTGGGTGGACATTGTGCCCAACCCCGAAACTTGCGTGTTTGCAATGGCAATCGTTGTGTTTGTTGCGCTGGTGATCTGCCCTTGAGCGTTTACCGCTACAACAGGAACAATTGAAGCAGAACCATAGGTTGCCCCCGTAACTCCAGTATTGGTAATGGAAAAAGTGTTTCCAGCAAGGGTTAACCCTGTGCCTGCGGTGTACGAACCAGCGGAATTAAATTGCGTCCACGTTATTGCGGTAACGCCAATCGTGCCGGTCTTGCTTGAAGTGCAGACCCATCCGGTTGTGGCCTGGCTTCCGTACAGAACAAGGGTATATGCGCCTTGAACTTCTGACCATGTATCCATTTGCGGGGAACGTGTCCACGCTGTTGCCGATACAACATAAAGGCCATTTTCAGCGGCAGCACCTTGATTTTTTACTAAAACCAAGTCTCCAGCAACAAGGGAAACGGTGTCAATTGTCTGAAGTCCTGACAACGTGATGTTTACGGTTGTTCCCGCTTGGCAGGCGTTTTTTGGGTTTAACCCTTGGACAATCGCATCAGCGTATGCTTTATTGACAATATCGTTTGCGCTTGATGGGGCGGTAGAAATCGTGCCCGTTGTGGTCGCAATGTTGGTAAACACGCCGGTTGAAGGCGTTGTCGCTCCAATTGTCGTGCTGTTAATCGTGCTGTTTGTGATATTTAAGCCCGATTGATCTGGGCTAATTGTTGCGGAAAATGGCTGACCCTGCCCAATAAACGTATTGAATGAATTATCCAAATTAAACAGAGCCTGCACGGGCAGGATGTTTTGGTCTACTGTTTTAGCAGGGTCAGACATATTAACTTTGATTCCCGACAGGTGTTACATACACAAGTGAAGGGCCAGCACCAGCGCCAATCATGCGAACATAAAAGGGTATGGTAGGGCAAGCCAATACAACAGGGGTTGTCATCAACGGAGGAAGCAAAAAGTCGCCAGGTGTACCAGACACCGGCAACACAGCAGCGCCCACATTGGCATCACCTAATTTAACCGCAACGGCGACTGCGCCGGTGTTTAGAAACGATGCAAAATTAACTTGATCGTTTACTTGGTCATTAATGATGGTTGCCGATGTTGACGATGCTGTCACAGAGATAGCGGTTGTTTGACCAACCACTCGCAGGACAGTCGTATTAGACATATTAGACCGCCGTTACAGGCAATGGGCCTTCCGCACGAACGATTTGGATTACATACGTTCCTGCGACTGGTGTTGCGCTTGCAGCGGTAGCATTCAAAAACTGCAAAGACAAAACGTTTGCGGTGTAGCAATCTGCTTCACCAGGCATTATTCCTGCGGTTTGGGCAGAAGTTGCACCAATTACCAAAACAATGTCTGTAGTTTGCAGGCCAGGCACCGTAAACGTCTGAACGGCGCTGGTATAAGAAGCAACCGCAGCAGGGGTAATGGAAGGGCCAATGTAGAAGGTTTCGTGGGAATTGCCACGGGTGACTGTCGTAGAGGACATTTTGATTTCCTTTGTAAAGGTGTTTAAATTGTAACGAAAAAAGGCCACCCCCTTGCAGAGATGGCCCTCTTTCTTTTACATCAGTTTAGAACGGTACGCTGAAGTCGTAGCCGTAAACATATACATCAAACGTAGCGCCAACGACTGCGGTAGTCAGTCCAGCGGTTACGTTCAAGTACAGGTTTTGTACTGTGTTACCAGTAGTCGATGCAGTAGGAGCAACCAACGACACGCCTGGAGGGGTACTCAGGTTTGCCGCAGTAATTGCACCGTACAGGCTAGAACCACCGGAAGTCGTAGCAACACCCATAGCCAAACCAGTAGGCGTTACAGAAGCGCCTGCGTTGTTCAGATTGGTGACGATAAGACTTTGCAACAGATAAACCGAGGAGTTAACCACGGGAATTGGATAGTTGCCGGTAGCGTTAGCGGGCACGTTTTTAACTGTGCCGATAAGACGCAAGGTTGTGCCAGTGGTAGCACCTTGGGGATGTGCAGAAATGGTTACTGCTGGGCCTGGATTTGCCATGATAAGTTTCCTTTAATAAAGTTAATGAACGGGGAGGATTTCTCCCCCCCTGTCCAATTAGGAGGCAATACGGCAGGCCAACTCGGGATAGAGTGGAGCCCAGCCATAAAGAACGTCAAGACGGGTTGGAATCGAGTCGTTGTTAATGGTGTACTGACGCACAACACGCATAGACAGACCGATTTCCTTATCGCTTGCACGACCAGCAAAGTGAACGCCATCAGGCAGTTCCAAGTCAGCAACTGCAAGCGTGAAGGCATTGCGGTGCATCATCAGATTTTGCGGGGAAGCCACGCCGGTGTTGTTAAACGCCGTAATGTTTTGCGAACCGCTAGAAGTGATGCTGACGTTTTGGAATTGACCAGCGGTAATGATAGCGGGGCTAACTTGTACCGATGTTGCGCCAGTTCCGACAGAAGTCGTAGCCATCACAACAAAGTTACGCAGTTTGCCGTAAGACTGACGATTCTGTGGGTTGACTGCAAACACGCCAGGGATGGTGAACACGTCACCAGCATTGAGCGTAGAGGCAGACGATGCAGCCAAAGAAATAGTCGAGAATTGCGACCAACCAGAAGTCAGGAAGCCGGTGCCGGTGGTTACGTTGATTGCAATGGTGTTTGCGCTCCACGAACCAAAGGTTTGGCTAACAACGTTCTGATCCAGTTTCCAGTTGCATCCAGCCGAATCACGACCCATCAAACCCTTGCGGTACTGTTCGCCAATGGCTTCTTGGGGCACAAATAGACCCTTGAGGCTGTCAACGATAGTGGCAGAGGTGAATGGCTCAATGATGACCGAACGGCGACCGTCACGGGGAGCGCCTTCGCTGTCCAAGTAAGCACCAGCGGTCAGATAAGTAATCAGACCAGTGGGAGGCGTACCGGCAGTTCCAACGATGTTCGCGGTGTTCAGATTAGCCATAACCATACCATCGCGGTCAATCTTATTGGCGATTGCAGCAACAGCGGGTTTGAGCACACGATCCGAGAACATATCCAGCGACAGAGCCAAGTCCTGAGTGGTGAACTGGGTATCAACGTGGAACTGAGTGGACAAGGTAACAGGCACCGATGTTTCGTTGAAATCTTCAACGTTCAAGGCGGGGCCAGTTGTACCGATGAAACGACCAGGTTTACGGACGTTTACGGTGTTACCGATTTTCGCACCAACAACGGCAAATTGGTCGTCATAGTTGCGGTCTACTTCAGAAGTGAAGGTAAGTTCGTTCTCCAAGACCATCAGCGCTTCGTTGGTGATCTTGGAAATAGTTAGCAAATTGTTTGCCATGATTTTTCCTTAAAAATAAAAATTATCGAATTCGACCAGCCTTGCGAGCCGCTTTCCACGCTTGGTAACTTCCGTGAAACTGACCGTCTGAGCCAATTTCTACTTGGTTAGCGTTTCCAGCATTCCGAATCGGGCTGATCGGTGGTGGTGCTTTACTCTTACCGACAGGATTACTCTGCTTAGTCTCAGGTTGCTTCTCAAACTTCGCTTCCAACTTTCCAATCTCGCGTAGCGCAGCAAATGGCGACATTGAGGCAATCTTCTTTGCAAGATCGTCCTCTTTGGCTAAGTGGTATAGGATTTGTGGGCCTACGTCACTCTCCAAAATGGCATCACGAATGGGGTCGCTTACCGCAACACCACTTGAGGCCACCATGTCATCAAAATCGGGAATATCGGCCTTCGCTGTTGCAACTTTCTGCGCCCAGGTAGAAATTACTTTCTGCCGCGCTTCGTCTGCCCTGCGCTCCACATCTTCACGATCTCGCCTAACCAATGCCTGCTCAGCCGACCAATCTGCCAATGCCTCTGCATATTCAAAAGCATCCGTAAATTGACTTGGCTGTGGCTTTTCGTCAGCCGCTTTAACCTGTTGGGGTTGTTGCTGCTGCTTTATAGCCGCTAACTCAGATTCCAGCCTTTGCCTTACTTCACGTTCCTGCGCCGCTTCTTGTCGGGCCTGTTCGCGCTGCTTGGTTATCTCTGAAAACCGCTTTTCAAGTTTCGGATTTTGTTTCCGTTCCTCTGTCGATTTCGCTTCCTTTTCTGCTCCTGATTCACTCCGGTCATCGTTATCTGTCGGCTCTGAAGGAGAATCCTCAACTTCAGCCTCGGCAGAACTTTGACTGGCTAAATTCATTTTGGTAGCATAAAAATCCGCTGCATTCTCGCTAGTCAATACTTGACCGGCTTCTTTTTCACTTGACATGAGTTTCCTCAAGATTTTTGCCCAGTTGAAACCCAACTGGTAAGGTTGTGTGGTTTATACCACAAATCTAAATTGCTCTTTCTATTGTTTCCAAGGAAGCGGCGCGGGACGATGCCCTATCCAAATTTGCCAACAACATGGCAACTTCAGCCTTCATGCGCTCAATTTCCTTTTGGGTTTCCGTCTTAATCACAGTTTCGTGGGCCGATGCCTCCATCCGCATTTCCATTTCTTGCAGGCGCTCGGCATTTGTCAGTTCAAGACCGTGGGCGCGGTTTGTCTCTTTAATCAATGTGCGCTTGGTTTCGGCATCTTGCCTGACTTGCTCAATGTCCTGACGCTGCTTGATGACCATCTGCATTTGCTGCATTTGCTCTTGCATCTGCTGCATTTGCGCCTGATTTGCCTTGAGTTGCATCTGAACTTGGGGCGGGACGGGCGATTTATCGTCAATTTGCGACATTGGATTAGATGCTGCAAGCCGGTCGGCAATGACCTCTGCGCCAGGGAAATCCATGTTTCGGAACACCAAATCGCCTGCAACTTTAAACAATTCGGGGTTGCCGTTTACCAATGGCATCATGGCATCCACTGCCGCTTGGCGCTTGGAATTGAAGCCTGGGCCGGTATCCATGACCACATCGTATTGCCCAACCGTCATATCGTGCATGACCTTATAAACGCCTTGATCGTCTTGGCTCGGCTGGTTAATGTTGACCAAATCAGGTTTTCCATCTGCCCCGATGATCCGCATAACCCGCTGGGAGTCGTAAATATGGGGAATCAGATCAAGGATGATCTTGCCGGTTTGGGCAATTGACTTTGTAAGGTTGTCGTAAAAATCAAAGTTGGTCAGGTCAACTTGTTGTTGTTGACCATTTAGCGCCTTGCCTGAGATATTGCCTGGCATCTGCTGTGACGGGTCATAAATGCCCATCAGGGTGGCAATGTCGGTGTTTATCCCTGCCGCTGCTGCCATGACACCGGCAGGCGGTGGCTCGGGCTGGAGGCGTTGGGGAGGCGGTGCGGTATTTCCGTCAATGTCGGTTTGCTTGTAGCGCAGCAGGGGGAATGACTTAACGTTAGCCGCTGCCCATTCGCTTTCGTGGCCTTCGTCTTGGCCCTCTGCCATGATCCACTTGGCCTTGGGAGCCAGCGCGACCGATTCCGTAATGGTGGTCTGCCAGAAGTTGTACATCCGCTGGGCATCCTTGGCGTGACGCACCATGCCAAACTTGTGGCGCTTGTCACCAATGACTACATGACGACCGTAAACGGGAACCACGGGGATATAAGTGCCAGGCCAATCGCGTTCTTCTATGACCTCGACTGCGGTAAGTTTTTTCCACTTGATTGTCCGCTTGAAGGATTTGCGCTCACCAATGATCTGAATGCCTGCCGCCTCAAGACGGGCGTGGAAGTCTTTGCCCTCGGCAAACGTGGACGTTCCATTACTCAATTGGTACAGGGTCGCCGATTCGCGGTGGACGTAGAAATACTCGGCAAGGCGAATATCCTCTTTGGTAATCCATTCCGATTGGCTATCGCCCGTGCCGCGCTGGGTGAAGGATGTTCCATCGTCATTGTCGGGATACAGCTTGCGGAATTTCTCTTTGCTCATCATCGTAGTAATGAGGCAGCGCTCTGCATCCGACCCATCTACACGCTCAGAATTGGGGTCAAAGTAGACGGTAAACGGGTTGGGAATTGCGTCAATGTAGATTTCTTGGTCAAACGAATCTTCTTTGACGTAATTTGTGGTGACGCGCCAAAAGCCCCATCCCATCCGCACGGCATGGTCAAAGGCGGTATCGTAGGCGTTGTCAGCGTTGGAATTGACTTCAATGTGCCGGCACATTCCTTCAATTACGTCTGCGGTCTTTACGTCCGCTTCGTTGTTTGTGGCGTGAACCTTGATGCGGGGACGTTGCTGGCGCTGCTGATTGGTGACTTGGCGGCAATACCCGTCCAGCTTGTTGATCGTCAGAACAGGGCGCGATTCAAGATTGCGGGAGTTTTGCAGTTCAACGGGCCATTGGTCACCATTGACAAACTTCAAATCCTCCAGACCTTCCTGGCGATTCATCGTATCTGCATCGTTGCAGAGTTTGAGGAAGTCAATCGCTTCGTCAATAATTGGGTCAATATCCATTTAGGCCATCCATGACTGTGGTGCGTTGTAGGTCGGTTTCGCTACCCGTTTCTTTGGCTCATTGACAACCAGCCCCAACATTCTGAACGCATCCGCACCATGCGAATATTCGTCATGGAGTGGGTTTTTGCTGAACAACTTAGTGTCAGGGTCAACGTCAAACCGATAATGTCTCAAACATTGTAGCCCATCCGCACAGTTTTCCCTATCAAACCAGCAATTCCTAAAAAGCGTCCTTGCGGCGTTAATGCTATCAGGAATTGGCGTTCTTGGGATAATTTTGGTTTTGTAGCCTGCAGCCCGCACAATTTGGTCAATAGAACGGCCTGCCGCTGCGAGGGTTTTGTTCTCTGCATCGTGTGGCAACCAGAGTGTATCGTAGACGTAACCATAGGTTTGCATCTTGGCTAAGTAGTCGGAAATTGTCTTTTGGCTGTCCTCATGGTAGCGAATTAGGCGGGTTTCCATGCCGATAAACTGCACAAACCATATCGCCGTGGCATCCGACCAACCCAAGTCAAAGACCGCATGAACGGGTTTTGTGGCATCGTAGGCCACCTTGGTGATCCGTTCTTCCAAGTCTGCCATTTGCATTTCGCGGGCAAAAACTGCCCCATCTACGGTTTGGCGGCAGATTCCCTCCCAGACGGTGTTATAGGATTCAATGTCCCTGTCCCGCAGGGAATTCTTCTCAATCTCCAGCGTTTCGGGAAACCAAGGGTTGTCAGACCAATTGATTTTTTGAACAATGGAGTTGCCAGGCGGGTGGAGAACAAACCGTTGGTAGGTTTCGTCTGACTCCAACTCAGGGTTGAACGTGACCCATATCTCGGAATCTTGCTTACGAATGGTAGGAATTAGGACATTCCACGACAACCGGCTGGTTGTTTGGGCTTCTTCCACCCAACAAATATCTACGCCTTCGTAGGATTTGACGTTAGCCACGTTGTTTTTAAGGCCAACAAAAGAGAATTCGGTGCCGTTCTTTCCCCGTAAACTGCTTTGCGTGATCTCATAAAACCCATCCAGTCGCAGGTCAATGATCTGGTCGCACAGCAGTTTGTGGACGGAATCCCTGATGGAAGTCTGAAATTCACGGGCACAAAGGATGCGTAATGGCCTTTGTGCGCCTTTAATCAGCAGCGCCCTTGCTACCCCCCAAGACTTGGCGCCGCCCCGTCCACCGTACAGAATTCGGTATCTTTGCTTCTCAGGCCGAAACAGGCATTGCAGTTTCTCGGGGAACTGCGCTTGGCTTACTTGGCCTTGAACTTCACTCATTCGGCTGAACGAACGTGACCTGGATGCCGCTTATTAATGGAGCGCCATCAGCACCCGTAATCTCTGTCTTGGTGGATTCCCGATACTTCTTAGGGAACCGTGCTGCCATTGAGCGCGACCAAATTGAGGCGTTAATCTTGTCCGATTCCCGATTCTCAATCATGTGGGTTTGGGCTATATCTTCCCACCAAAGCAACTCATATTCCTTGGCAGTGTCCAAGGCTTCCCGAAATTCTGGAAATTCGTCTCTCCAGCGGTAAAGTGTCGCCGTTCCGACACCTAATGTTGCGCCAATTGCCTCAGTAGACTTTCCGATTTTGCCTAGTTCAATGACTTGATCTACAAAAGCAGGGTCGTAAAGGCTTGGTCGCCCAACGGGGCGCTTTTCCTTTATTTCTACAATTTCTGCGGATTCAGACATTTATTTAGCAATTCCAGTTTTTCAAGGAGGCTTTGGCACGTTCTGCCGGCCCTTTGGCATTTTTTACCACCCCTTCCATGCGAGCGCAGAAACTTGCCTTTCGCCCTTGGTCCTTCTTGGTTTTAGGGTTTGGGGCTGGCGGCTTTAGGTTGCTGTTGTTCTTGGCGTTGTACTCAGCACGGCCTTTAGCGGTCATTCCTGCGCCCTTGTCGGTCGGGTTGTAGGTTTTGTCCTTGCCCGTGGTCTTGTGGGCAATAGGCTTGTCGTGCTTTTTCATTTCTTTGCCGTTTTAGCAGATTCTTTGAATGCTTTGGCAGTAGGCGCACCTTTGGCGCCAGGCGCTCTCATGCGCTCTACGGGTTTACCCTTGGCCTTTTCTTCCTTGATACGCTCTTGTTTAGCGTGAATATTGGCATACAGACCTGGTTTCATGCTTCCACCACCGCACAGATGTCGGCCTCTTGGATTACCTGATAGTCCTGCCCGTCAATTTTGTGGGTAGGCCATTTCAGATAGTCGCCATTGCCGTATTTAATGAAATCCCCGACCTGTACTTCGTAAACGTCAGGGCCGACCGCAACAATAGTCCCTTCATTAAAAGGCTCTTTGTTGTTCACAATAATGATATCAGATAAGTTTCTGACCTGTGGTTTAACCACAACCCTGTCTTGGAGTGGGCTCAAATTCATGTCGTTTGCCCCTCTACAGTTAGGGGAACAAGCACTCGGGGTGGTCTGCCGCGCTTTTTTACAGGGGTTTCCGTGACCGTCAAAGTGTCCTCGGTTACCGTCATGGTCATAACCACGGGCGCTTTAAATTCCCCGCACCATTCCGTCTTATGCCGGTGTTGGAACGTGGGAAAACGCCTACATTGACCCATTATGTGATGGTCAACGAAATAAATACATGAACTACAATAGTTCTCAGCCATGCCAACTCTCCTTGGTTTGGTTAGGGGGGCGATTGGGGCTTAGTTCCCTCCAATTGTCCCCCGCCTTATTAACGGTATTCTTTGCGCT
This sequence comes from Chloridella minuta, assembly GCA_032273045.1. Taxonomy (NCBI): domain Eukaryota; class Xanthophyceae; order Mischococcales; family Pleurochloridaceae; genus Chloridella; species Chloridella minuta. Next base: position 2,363 of record JAUKPQ010054992.1, on the reverse strand, counting down.
CGTGTTCGTAAGCCATGTGTTCACGGCTTCCACCCTTCATTTCACCGCAAAAACCGTCTTGTTTGCCGATGTCGTGACGCATGGGGCTGTCTTTAGAGCCCATGCCTACACCGCCAACGATTTTTGCACGGCGTTCGCCAGACATATCGCTTGCCAGTGCGCCTTTAGGCATTTTCTCGCCCGATGCGCCGCTATGGAACTTTTCTTTGTCAACAGAAGATGCGCCAACGCGCTTTTGACCTGTCATGTCAGAGGCGGTAACGCCCTTTGGCATTTTTTCCGATTTTTCGTAGCCCATTTTAAAATCCTTGCAAGGTTAATGGATGAGATTACAATCTCTCGGTCATTATAGGAGATTTTCCCCCATGGCTACAAATTTTACCCTCAAACGCGAAAAAGCAGTTCACGAAACCCCCAAGGTTTACGAAATGGTACGCGAACACAAGGCCGAAAACAAAAAAATCATGGCTTTGGCAAAGGAACTGCACAAGCATGAGCGCACCGATATGGCCCATGCCCATCCTAAATCGCAAAAGAGTGACCCGCTTCCGTCAATGCGGAAATAGGCACCTTGTCAGGCCACTTTCGGGTGGTCAAAAGGATTAGAACGGTGCGCTGGTGGGCTTTCATCCACATTTCTTGCCGTTCTTCCTTGCTCATGTCCGCGCCTTGATCTAGTGCGGAATGACAAGCAAAGCACAGGCTGGCGACCAGGTTATCGTCTGCCTTGACCGCTTTTCCCTTCCCGCCACCCCAATTTATGTGCGCGGCGCAGACCGTTCCATCCTCAATTCCGCAGTGCTGGCAGGCAATTGTGCGGCAGGCTTCCAGCAAAGCCTTTGATCTGACGTATTTACGCTTCGGAAAAAGCACGGAATTTAACCCCTTGTTCTGTCCCAAATGCCGTAGACAGTTCAATTAACTCGGTCATCTCGGCAACGGTCATCTTGCTTGTTCGCGCCCCAATGATGACGAATCCCCCATCAATACCAGGCACAACCTTTTGTCTTTTGAGGGCGGCGGTTAATACGTCTTTCCATTCCTCTTTGTGAAGTTTTTGACCATACCACACCACTTGGTTGGCAATGTCCTCAAGGTTTGCCCACATCATGCGGTTTTGTTCAAGGCTTCTCATCTATTACCCTTAACACGTTTAAAGCCGCTTCTGGCCCGTCAACCCTTGACAAAGGCCCACCGTACCAATTCTCGAAAAACTTGTCCTGTAGGGCCGTTAAACGCTTCTTTGGGCCATCTTTGACTTCCATCAGGATTGTGTATCCCTTGTAGCCGACAAGTAAGTCCACCGGCAGGCCAAGAATCCACACGTTTGCCCCTGCCGCCCGTAAAGCGCTGACTATCTGACTTTGATTTGCGTCAACCCGTGCTGCTCTGCGCATTCATATTCTCCAAAATGTAATCTTTGATTCCCTTGTACAAGTCCTCTTTGTCCAGTTCCTTGACCCGCCGCCATGCGTAGTCTTTTGCACCAGGCATACGGCACAGGGTAAGGTAATGGGCAAACATCTTGTCGCGGGCCTCATCCTGCTGCCAGGGCATCGCGGGCCATCTGTACAACCGCAACGGGCTTTTTACGTCCAGCAGCGTATTCCGCAAGGATTCGGTGCGCCCAAGCCTTTGGATCAACCCCTGGCCCCATCCGCAGCGGGGCAAGTTTTGCCAACTCCTGCTTTACACGCTCGGGGTTTGCGGCTGGCTCGGGCAGGGCCAATGGTTTGACAATCGGCGCTTGCATACACAAATTCTTGAACTGGACAAGGTTTGGCGGGCGCTCGGGCAAGTGATCCAAAGCGTAGGAAATTGACATCATGGCCTCTTTGGATTTCAGAAACCCCGCCAGTTCGTGCATCCAAAACGACTTAATTTCGTTCAGCGGGGCACTTCCCAGCGAGTTATCCCATGCGTTCCCGTATGTCATGGACAGGCGTTCAAAGAGTCGATCAATGGGTTGTGTCATCTTCAATCTCCAAAAATGGTGTGTATTCGGACGTTCTGCCTGTCATGGCCTCCCATCGCTTGCGCTTAAAGTCGTATTCTTTCTCGGCAAAGGATTTTTGCCCTGCATCTTTTTCTTTTAACCATTCGGCCTTAAACCCTGTCCAGCCCCTTGCACAACAGGTTTCCAGTGCGGCTTGAAGGCTTATCCCTGCTTTACCGGCTTCCTTGATGATGCCGTTCAAAGCGGTTTGGGTTACGGCGGCTTTCTTGGCCTTGCGTAAAGTTAACCAATCCTGCCAAACAATGTCCGTCACACCGTCAGGTGGGGCGACTGTATTCTTAATTGGTTTATGGTTATTGGTTATTGGTTCTTGGTTATTGGTTGGTTGAACGTCCGTTGAACGTCC
>JAUKPQ010054881.1:0-26649 GCA_032273045.1 Chloridella minuta | reverse complement strand
GATTGCACCGTTTGACAGATAACTACCACCACCGCCAGCGCCACCAGCACCACCACTACCACCGCCACCGCCACCGCCACCTGCATAATAAACAGCAGAACCAGTAATAGTATTTAAGTGACCAGTACCTCCAGCACCTCCAACACCGCCACCTCCATTGCCACCAATAGCGCCACCACCACCACCACCAGCGCCTTCAAAAGTACTACCGTTACCACCAGCGTTTCCTTGTCCTGAAACACCGCTACCACCATATCCAACTAATAATGGGTCGCCACCGCCAGAACCACCACCACCGCCAGAACCACCAGTAGAGCCATTGCCTCCACTAATGTAAGTTCCAGCCTGACCACCTGCGCCACCACCAGTAGCTATGGCAACGCCTGTAATAGACGAATTAGTACCTGCACCGCCAACACCAGTACCACCAGCGCCAATAACCATTGTGTATGTAGTGCCTGGGTTTACTGACAATGAACTAGAAATAAATCCACCACCACCGCCTCCACCGCCATAACTATTTACATAACCACCAGCACCACCGCCAGCCACAATAAGGTAGCTAAATGTATATACACCTTGTGGGTAAGTTTGGAATCTAACCCAAACACCACCTGTATAGCCTTCGTAAATATTTTCTGTAGTGTTATAACGCAATAAACCAGCAATAGGGGTTGCAGTACGCAATGTTGTAGGGCCTACTGGCAAATAAAATTCATCAGTCATGCTATGTAAATCAATACTTACGCTATCAATATTTCCACCAGTAATAGCTACATCATCAGCATCTTGATAAGCCATAGTGCCTAATGTGCCAATCAATTCATCTACATAGTATTTTGTAGCTACATCTTGTGCATTGGTTGGGTCGCCAGCATTAATAATTTTGTATGTACCCATGTTCAGGTTGCCAGAAGCGGTTGTTTGACCGTCAGCAGCTAATGAACCTGTCAATGCGTTAGCAATGTCTGTAAGGGTGTTATTAGCCCATGTAGAACTAATAGTTGTGCCTGTTACTACAGGGTTTCCTACTGGTAACGAGTATGTACCTGAACCGTTGCGTGGCATTATTTAACTCCTTCTTGTACTGCTTTAATCATTAATAATTGGGCTAATTTTTTTTGTTCTTCTGTCATGTTTGAAGAAGGCAATTTTGAAGCCATTTTACCAGCGCCATAAGCGGTTGCACCTACTAATCTTGGGCTAGTTAATGGCAATAAAGCGGCAGCCATAGGGTTTACAGTTAAAGCGCCAGTAGCGCCAATACCTAATGCAGTACCTTGACCAGCCATACCTCTTGGAGTCCAAGAAGATAACGCTTGACCTGATAATGCTGGCATTAAATCAACGCCACCTTCAGTTTTTAAAGCATCAGCCAATTCTTTTCTGTATGAAAAATTGGTATTTGCATTGTTTCTAGTTAAAGATTGAAGTTTACGAATAGCTGTATCGGCAGAGGCTTTATCCCCTAAAGATAATGCCCTTTCAATTTCTCTTTCCATTGTCAAAGATTCTTCATACGCTTTCATTGTCTTAGCGTAGTTTTTGTCTTGAGAAACAATAGTGTCTTTAACTGCGTTTCTTACAGAGGTAATAGCCCTTTGTGCTTGTCTTTGCATTGGGCTTTCTGGATATAAAGCATCTAAGCGCTGCTTTAAAGCATCCAAACCTTCAGCAGTATGCAATGTAGAGTCTTTTTTCCATTCTCCAACAATGTTTTCTAATTCTTTTACTTTAGACAATTCTTCTTTGCCAATTTTAAATTTGCTAGTAGTTGGCGTTTCTACTTTTAAAGATTGGACTGTTTCATCTAATTTGCTTGTAATTGGTTCAAAATTCAAACGCTTCATTGGTGTTGGCAATGCTTGACCAGCCACAATTTCTTGTGATGGCATTGTTGATTTAATGCCTTCTTTGTAACCAGCCATGCGATTTGCACGAATATTAGCCAATGCTTGTTTTGCTTCATCAAGAATTTCAACAGTTGGCACTTCGCCTTTAAGGTTTTGTACAAACGCTTGGTTTCCTGTTTTGCCAGCTTGAAAGGCTTGACCAATAGCTTCTTCTCCAGCGCCAGTAGTCATCCCAAGGCCTCTACGCAAACCACTTGATAGGGCTTTCCCAGCAGAAGATATAACAGATGGTGCAGCACCAATAGCAGCGCCAATACCAGCTTGTTCTAATTGATTTTTGTAATAATCTAAACCAGTTTTACCTGTAGCTTCAGGAGTAATTGCACCTTGCGCTGCACCAAAACTTACACCTTGAACTAATGGATTAGCCCTTGCAAAAGAAGGAATCATCCCTGCGCCTTTTGCCATTCCAAGACCAGGCGCTAAAGCGCCACCAATTTGACCAGTTAAATAAGAACCTGGGTTAGTTTCTTGATAAGGTTTTGCTTGTTCTACATAACTTTGCGCAGCTTGACCGCCAACATTGCCACCGCTTAATAATTGGGCAGTACCTAAAACAGGGTCAATAACAGCAGATTTTGTAGCCCCAGCCAATGCTGACTCTAATGGGCGTGGTTCTGCTTGTACTTGTGCAACATTGCGTACAGGTCTACCTAATGCAGCACCGCCACCAGTTTCAGCAAATTGTGTTTGTGGTTTTTGCCAAACAGGTAATTCTGGCGTAACTTGTGATGGTGGTTGCGCTTGTGTTGGAGAGTATAGTTTTTGTGCTTGTGCAATAACATCAGCTTGTGAAGCCCCAGCAGGGCCTTCCAATGTTATCTCTTTACCATCAGGGGCAGTAACAATATATTGTGCCATTATTTCACCGATTTAATAGACCAACCACTTTCGGATTGCACAGGGGCAATAGGTTGTGCGCCACGACCAGCGCCCATTCCAGCAGCAAAACCAATATCTTGTTCTGCTTGCGCCCTTGCTGCAGCTTTTTGTGCAATTTGTTGTGGTTTATCACCAAATTGAGGAAAGAAAGTTTTAATGTTTCTTTGAACTTCACCTTCAGTAGCAGCAGCACCAGTTTTAAAACGCAAATATGCTTCAGCCCATTGTTCTTGGGCTTGTTTATATTGTTGTGCTTCTGGCGCAGATATTACATTTAATGGCCCACCAGCCATTTTTAAAGCTGCTTGAGTTTTTAATGAAGATGGGTCAAAACCTTTTGATTCTAATTGTTTTAAATTGTTTTCAGCACCAATCATTTGGCTTTGAAAAGCTGTAGCTTTAGCTTGTGATTCAGTTAAGGGTTTACCATAAGTCAATTCTTGGGCAGCTTTTTGTTGTTCAAGGGTAAGTCTTTGACCTTCTAAACCTAAACGCTGTTTATCAATAGCAATTCTAGCTTTGTCAACTTCAGACATTTGATTAATAAAGTCATTAAATGTGCCTTTATAACCATCTTTTTGCGCTAATTTAAATTTAATTTGGTCAGGTATTTGTTTAGGCAATACTTGTTCCACAATAGAAGGTAACAATACATTACCAGCACCAGTTTCAGATTTAAGCGCCCTAGCTAATGCTTCTTGTGGATTTGCTTCTATTCCTGGCATTACAGCTTGAGGTGATACACCTTGATAAGCAGGGCCAGCTAATTGTGTAACTTGTTCTGGTGTACCAGTTAAAGCAGACATAATGTCTGTAGTTTCTGCAAGTTTCTTTTCACGCAATGCTTTAGCATAAGCCAATTCTTTTTTATCAACATCTTCAAGGTTTAATTGCCCAGAATATTGTTGTGCAAGGTTTCCAAGCATTTGCCAAGGACTAGCGCCAACATAAATGTTGCCAATCATTTGACCTTGAGGTGTTTGTGAACCTTGTTTTAAAAGCATTTCTGCTAATTTGCGTTGACTTGCAAATGCCCCTAATTCAGGATTAGCTAGTAATTGGTTGTAATCGGTAGCCATATTAAATCCCTAACATGGAGTAATTAACCATCTTATATCCGTTATTAGCTTTAATAACGGCATAAGGAATAACTTTTTCAACTTCTTGCGCCATAACACCAATGTGTTTGCCATGACCTGCAATGTCTTTAAATTCAGGCTTATAGTCAAATTCATAAACATTTAGGCCGTTTGGTAATGCGCCTAAGGGTTTAATATTTTCTTTCATTCTAATATCTGAGAATGTGCCTTTTGGTGCGCCCAATGCTGCGCCACCCATACTAAACAATCCTTGTATCATTGCATTATTTTGTGCATTTACAGCATTAGCATTAGCTTGTTGAGATTGATTAGTTAACCCCATTGCACCTAAATAATCCGTGCCAGGTATGGTTGTTGTAGGCGCATAAGTAGGTGTAGATAAATTTTTAAGCATACCTGCTACTTGTGCTGGCAATAAATATTTAGCCATAGCTTGAGTAAACGCTTGTTGCTGTGCGTTCATGCCAAGACCTTGGTTTGCAATTTGTTGGTTATATGCCAATTCATTTGCAGACATATTTTGCACATTAGTACGCAAAGGTTGCGTAAATGACTGTTCTTGACCAGCAAGATTAAGCCCAACTTGCGTAGCGCCTTGACCAAATGCTTGCTGATTAGCACGCAATCCAGTATCCATACCACCAACAATAGCGCTTGTTCTTGCATCGTTTTGTTGCTGTGCAAGAAGTTGTTTAGCTGTTTCGTAAGCCTTAGTGCCTGGCACAATACCTTGATTGGCTAACTGAACATCGGAAGCCTGTGATTGACGCTGTAGCGCAGGGTCAAGCCTACGCATAATGGCAGCTTCGTAAGTTTCGCCTGGGTTAATACCATAAGAAGGTAGTTGGGATTGGTCAATTTGCGTATTTACATTGTACTTAGGCAACGGCAAAAGCTGAGTAGCAGGGTTAAATTGCTGTTGATTTAAGCGTGAACCATAGTAGTTCATGCTTGGCATATCACCTGTGCTATTAAATGTAGGGGATTGAAACGCTGAACCGTATGTAGAAGCTAATTGACCGCCTTGGGCATTAATAGCGTTTTGAACAAATGGCGCAGCAGTTGTATTCATGGTGTAGGTAGGATTACCATACTGGTCAGTACCAGTTTGTTGGTAAGTTGAATTACCATAAGGCGTGACTTGATTAATACGGTTATTAGCCGCATTAGCCGCAGCAGTTTGCTGCGCTGCACCTGTATAGTCTGGCGTTGCTACAGTCTGAGGACTGCCAAACAATGTATTTGTTACGCTACCTAAAATTCCGCCACCGCCACCCATATTAAACTCCTTTTAGGGGCGCTTTAATGTCGAGAAAACGACAATTTTCACGCCTCATTGCTAATATAACCAAATCCCCATCTTCGTGGGCATCTTCGATATACGCTTTATCTACAAAACCAAGGTGTCGGTCTAACTTTAACGCTTCCTTATTATTAGAGGAAACTGTTGCAAGTATAACGCTAACTCCTAGTTTATTAAAGGGATAATCAAAGGTTGCCCATAACAGGTCTTTACTAATCCAATTCTCATCTACGGCTGCCACATGCATTAAGCACGATTTAGCCCTAAAACCGCAATACCCTATTACTGCTATCAAATTACCGTCTTTTTCCTGCCCTATACAGGTGGTATTCTCTGGCAATTTTTCGCCCAATTTATTACCCAACCAAGCACGCATATAGTCTTGGTCATCAGTAACAACTTGCCTCAGAGAACACCCCCTCTTTCCATTACATAATCTGTAGATGCCCAATGCACATCAATGCCTTGAGAAGCTATTTTCATAGCTACACCGCCTGAATATCCTAGTCCTGTAACGCCTTGCCATGACTTAGTAATGCTTAATGTGCCACCCCATTGGGACTCATCCCAAATAGCGTTATCCCAAGAACCAATAGCAGCGTTTTGGGCGTTAAATGACACCGTTCCAAGGTCATTTTGTGTAGCAAAGTCCACATTAATACCAGCTAATACGCCAGGCACACCATTGTCTGTCTGGAATATAGGGCGAATCATAGTAAAGCGTTTTAACTGACCTCTAGCGTCAAAATAGCTATAGGCTTGTTGAATATCAGCATTGATGTTATTGCCATCATCGCTGTAAGCGTTCCAGAAATGGCCTATATAGCCTTTTCCGCCAAAGTACATTTGGTCATTAGACAATTCCCAACATTGGGCGCTAATGTTACTAAAACTAGCCCAAGCCTTTGAAATGGTATTCATTACAAATTGCTGTGTGCCTGAGTTAATTGGCACATTAATAATCAGCATATTTTCGCTGGCATAGTAGTTAATTTGCCAACCAAAATTAATGCCATATAGCGTAGCTGCTTGCGAAATAGCGTAATAAATCTTGTCAGTAAGGTTAACCCTAGGGTCTAATCGGCTAGACTGCAATGAAGCAGCCAAAGGTACAAGACCATCTTGGGTAAGCAATAGAATGTCACCAGCAAACTTGTAAAAACAGCGTCTTGCAAATACATAACCTAATTGCCACACGCCTTTTAATGCCCAAGTTGCAGCATCATTAGGGTCTGTACCGTTATAGACAATTACCTCGCCCATATTGGTTACAAAAACTGCGTAATCATCAGCGCCTTGACCAGCATCAATAGTCCAAGTAGCCATAGCTTGAATATAGCCACCATTGCGTGCAATTCCACCAAATTCAAGCGGTAGTGCTTCACCAGCAATAGAGTTAACTGGCAAATACCAGACTCGCATACTGTTTTCTTCGGTGAAATATAGGCGATTTTTAAACAAGTTTACATTAACAAATTTGTTACTATTTACGCCTGTAATAGCGTAATTAATGCTATATATGCCTTGATAAGTAGCATAAGTGCCTATTGTGGTTGCGCCTGTAATAGGCGCTGAAGCCATAATGTAGCTAAATTCTGTAGCACTAATACGGATAATGTTATAAGTACCGTTGTACGCAGTAGGTATACAACCAGAAATAATAACTTGGTCACCTGTGATTAAATCGTGATTTACAGGGGTTGTCAGTTTTGCAACAATACCTGTTTGCACATTACTACTAATAGTTTGGGCAACTACTACATAAGACCCTATAACTGTAGCGTCTGTAGTTGGTGTTGTAGCCATTACATAACTAAATTGGGTATCACTTAATCTAGTAACAATAAATGTGCCGTTATAGTCTGAAGGTGTGCTTCCAGTAACGGTAATTTGGTTACCAGTTAATAATCCATGTGCAGTAGCGGTTACTGCATTAGCAGTAGTCCCATTGTGGGATAAACTGCTAATTGTTACAGCAGCAACACTATATGAACCTACTACAGTAGCATTACCACCTGGATTAGTAGTTAAAGCATAAGTAAAGGTTGTGGCGCTTTGGCGTGTGATGGCATAAGTGCCGTTATAGGCGCTTGGAGTAGCGCCAGTAACTACAATAATATTACCTGTATATAAATTATGGTCAGTAGCAGTAGTAACTAATGCGCCTGTACCTGTATTGGTAATAGAAGTAATAGCATAAGCAGTACCGTTGGCTGTAGCATTAGACGCTGGCGTACTTGCCATTGTGTAAGTAAACTGCGTAGCATTTAATACGGTAATAATAAATGTACCGTTATAGGCTGCTGGCGTAACACCTGCAACCACAATTTGATTGCCTGTTACTAAACCATGTGCAGAAGCAGTAGTAACTGTTGCTAAAGTTCCAACCCTTGTAATGGTTTGCATTACTTGTGGCGTGTCAGTAGAAGCGTTATTAATCCAATCTGTGCCGTTATAAAAGGTTGTAGCATCTGTACCATTACAAGCTACTAGGAAATGCCCACCAGCAGTAGTAATGTTAATGTGCTGCATTTTGTCATTAGAAATGGTATGCACTTGTGTAGCAGTTGTGCCTGAAACATCCCAAATCTTTGTGCCAGCAGCAGCAAATAAATCTTGCGTGCTTGTGCCAGCATAATTCATCAAAGAATTTACTGGTAATGCGTTACCTAATCCATCATTAATGCCTGTGCAAGACTTGGTATATCCTAGTCGCAACTGAACATCAGTAGGGGTAGGAAACATATTGTCCAAAACCACCGCATCTAACGGTGGCATTTCAGCAATAGAATCCCTAGCGTTCCATCCCCCAATAGGGCTAGAAACCGAGGCTGTAACTGCGGTGCGTGGTTTAGGTTGCGCCATAATTAGCTTCCATAACCAGTATCAGGGATATTAGCGTAGCCAATAAGCACTTTGCTTGGGTATGGTGCAAATGACAAGTTTGGCGCACCTTTGTCATTAGCTTTAACAACGCTTAAATAGCGCATATAGTCTTGGTTTAATGATGTAGTGTCAAAAGACTTTACTTGGAAATATTTAAGTTTTGTATAAATAACCATTAAACGGTCATCGTATACAGTTGTATCTGAATCTTGTGTAAAGCTATTTTTAATAGCACCGTCTGAAGCCCTTGCCCAACCTTTGCTACGGTATTCCCATCCAAGGTATTCATTGGTATTCATTGGAGGCCATATTTGGAATTGATTGTCCAAAATACGCCATCTAATGCGTGGGCCAGTTGAAATATAACCAGACTTTAGCCATTGCCATTGTTGGGCGCTTTCAGGCCCTAATGCTTCCCAATGTTTAGTTTTGTCCCATTGAGTACGGTCTGTTATAGTTTCAAAATCAGGCGGTAATGTATAAGCTGTTTGTGCTAATACAACACTTCCAGACCCAGTTCCAGAAGCCATTTGGCTTAAAACTATTTGTTTTGTAGTGTTATTAACTGACACTACATTGGTGTCTTGATTAATATTTGTGCCTGTAACCTGCCATTGGGTAGTAACACCGCTTAAATCAATATTTTCATCAATCTGCAAAATATTAGAACCATTTACAGAAGTGCCTGTAGTATTGATAGCTTGTGTGTAGAAACGATATTGCACCTGAAGGGCTTGCCAATCATGTTCTTTAACCAAATCGTAACCAGCACCATTCATCAGCGCCAAGATTTGTTGAACATCTTGTGACTGATTTCCAGCTACATAGGTAGGTACTGATAGGTTAAGTTCTGCTGTGACTTGCTGAACCAGTTGCAACATCGTTTGGGACATATTAGGCCTCTACTACTTTCGGTTTGCGTGATTTTGGTGTTTTTTCCGCAACAGCAGCAAGTAGCGCTTCCATTTGGTCTTGCATTTTGGATAGCTTCGCATCTGTTTCAGCCTTAATTTTAGCATTTTCTTCTTTTAATGCTTGCAATTCTGCTTCTCTTTGTGCTACATCGGCTGAATCTGTGGCTAAATTAAGGAAAGCCTTGGCTTTTTCACGGAAAGAATGGGGTGACATCCCTGCAATCATGCCAATACGCTGTAATTGCTGGTCTGAACAATGGGCAACCGACTCTACTGTGTAGAATTTAATGCCTTTTAATTCATCAGCTTGACTACGAGTAACTAAAGGCCATTGTTCAATAGGTGTGCCAATAATCTGTTCTTGTCCTGCTACTTGGTTTTGATAATGCGCCCATTGGCGTGGGAATCTTGCTTGGTGAGAGTTGTTTGCATAAGTGTCAATTTCAGTCAAATTGTCGCCTGGGACACAAATACGCACAAAATCAAATTCTTTAAAAATCGGTCTACCTGCTGCAATAGACTCATCTTCTTGTTTTACAGACCGTTTATAGAATGTGACTGCTAATCTTGAATCTGCATTTCCTTCATCGGATGGAAGCATTGCCATTTAAATCTCCTAAGTGGTTAGGGTTATTAAAAAAAAGAAAAAGGGCTACCCTTGTGAGATAGCCCCGTTTTTACTACATCTTCAATTTTTTAGACTGAAGCCTTGCTAAACCAACCATAATCGCCAGAAGCCATTGTGGTCGTTGGTGCTTTGTAAGTACCAGCAGAAGCAGTAGCAACGAAAGTAGTTGTATTGATTGAACAAGTAGCTGTAGAAGCTGTAATAGCCTCACCAGCTTTTGCCCAAACATAACGCAAACCATCATTTGCAAAAGTTTGCACACCTAATGGGCCAAATGTAGCGCCATTAGTAGTAGCTTGTTCTGCAACGGTTTGAATATCTACCAGGTCAACACCTGCAATAGGGAGAGTTGTAAATGCCATGATTATTTCCTTTATTAATTAATTAGACAAAATTAAACAGGGGTTTCCCCCTATTTATTAGGTTGTCAATAAGCCTTGTAGGAAGCTGTTAGAAGCTGTAAGGTTACCTGCCCAACCATACAATTTCACGATAGCGTCTTGGTTAATCGACTGGCGTTCACCACCAATAGGAACAAAGTTGCGTTCCTTGTGTGGGCGCAAGAAGATGTAGTTTGTGTTCAACAAATACATATATGTAGCTGTTTCTTGTGAACCATAACCACCACCAAGTACCACATCAGCAGATGTACCACCACCGTAGAACTTCAATGAAGCAAATCCAGAAGCGCCTGATTCCTCAGAAGCGATACGCTGAATAGCTTGCAAGGCATTTACATAAAGTTGATACATTGTGTTACCAGCAACAATCAAGTCAGCCTTGTCAGTACCACGAATCTGCTTGATAGCAGCTTCAGTCATCTTAGCAAGGATGTTTGTTGTAGAAGGAGTTGTTGTTACACCAGTAGTGATTTGGTTCTGCCAGAAAGTCCAGTTGGCACGGTTAATACCACCGTATGTGCCAGTTGTAGGAGTTGCTGAAACAGCAGCAGCTAAACCGTCAAGGTTCTTACCACCGTTACCAGTACCATCACCGTACAAGTCACCAGAAATGCGGTTCAACAAGCGTGCTTCGGAAACTTGCATACGACCATCTAACAAGTCGATGATTGCTTCTTTGCTGCTGTTTTGTAACATTTCGAGACCAGACATTGTTACTGAGTCTGCGTACTGTGAAATTTTGTACTGTGCAGCAGAGATAGGGCTATCTGGTGCAATGTTCAATACTTCGTAACCGCTATAAGAATTAGCGTTATTAGTATTTGGGTCGTTGTACATGATTTCTTCCAAAATCACATTACCGCCTGAGAATGGGCGTACATTACCCTTTTGGTTCAATTTTTGTAGGATTGCGTTGTTTTCTGTTAAGTTGTCTGCCAATTCACCGCTACGACTTTGAATAGTGGTAGCGATAATATCGGTGATTGCTGAGTTAGCAAATGCCATGATATTTCCTTTAAAAAATGTTTAGTTAAACCCTACGGGCCATTGCCTCACCTAATTGGTCAGCAATTAAAGACCGTCTATCCTTTTTCTCCGTTGTGCCTACCGAACCTCTAGGAGTAGAGGACTTCGGACTGACTGCAACAGTCTTAGCCTTCGCTACTTGCTGTGCCTTCGATGATGTTTGTTTTGCGTTTGCCAGGAGTCGTTCCTGTTCAATCGCCCAAACTTCATCGTTCATGCGAACAGCTTTCTTGTAGGCCGTTTCGAGGTCTTGGGCTTTCCCTAACTCAAGTAATTGAGCCATTTCTTCCCGTACCACATCAAAATGCGGAAACTTCTCCACATCACTTCTTACTCTCTCGATTTCATTCATCAATCGAGTTTGTTCTTCCTGCTGAAACCTGTTTTTAATCGAATAAACCTCTTGGTTTACTTGATTTAACTGGTTCATTAATTGTTGCGTGTAAGCGTCTGTTTGAGGTACGCTTATACCATCTTCGCCTAATTGTATCCCATAATCTTGTGCAAGTCTTTGAAACATTTGCACTTTTTCATTATATGGCGCTTTTGACAAAACCATGTGCGCCCTACCAAGGTTATTAATCCATGCAGCAGGGCTAATATTTTGCGCTTGCAATTCAGGAATAAATGGGGCAATAGCTTCTTCGTAGCTTCTTGCACGGTCAGCTTCAGCCTTATAAGTGCTTACGCCTTTCTTATATTCTGACTCACGCTGGTTGGCATATTCGGCAAACTTAGTAAAATCTTCCTTACTAATCTGTTCGCCTTTTTCCATTTTGTCCCAAATTTGGACATATTCCTTTTTCCATGTAGATGGGCGTGTTACAGGCTTGACTTCTTCGGCTGCATCCTGCGCTTCTTCATGCGTAGCCTCAAGTTCAAGTTCTTCAGAAACTTCGGCAGGTTCTTCTCTATCCGCCTCGCCAGCTTTAGCTTCAGAGGACTCCTTGGCAATATCGTCTTGTACAACATCAATTTCTTTCTCGATTGGTGCTTCAAGTGTGCCTTCCTCCGCAGCATCCATAGCTGCCATTAGCATATCTCTGCGGTCTAGTTGTTCATCTGCCATTTGTTTCTCCAAGTTATCGGTAGTTAAGTTTTGAGTATGCCAATTCTGCTATCTGGCGTTTTCTTGCTTCTTGCGACTTTCTGCTTAATTCCGCAGGTTTATGCTGAGTAGGCACATCATTGCCCAATTCAATCATTTTGTGCTGTTTTAAGTGGTCACGGTGCATAGATTTAGATTTAATCCATGTGCCGTCAACTTGGCTGATATAACCTTCAATGTCAGATTGCACCATTGGGGCTTCTCTAAATGTCATTTCTTGCTTTTCTTTCCAAGCCTGTTCTGCTTCTGGGCTACCTAGGGTAAACCCCCAAAACTCAAGATAATGGTCTTTATCAGACTTTTTAGTTTCAATATGGTTGCCTTCAGACCAACCGCATTTAGGGCAAATCATTACATTCTCCTTATTAATTCAGGCACTTGGTCATATTCTTCTTGACGCAATGCAATAACAGAATCGTACCAACTACCGTTTTTCCAACGCCAACAAATATATTCTTCTTTGGGTAGCAAAACAATGGTTTTAACGCCCAATGCGCCAGCAAGGTGGGCTGTTCCTGTGTCTACTGTCACTATGCCTTTTAAAGCCTTCATGTGGCTTGCTGTGACTGCCCAATCGGTTTTCCAACCATCATTAGGAAGGGGATGAAAAAAGCCATCGTGTTCTGGGGAAAGGCTATAAGCGTTATCCCCTACTAATTCATACATTTTGTGGTCAGGAATAGATTTAATATGAAAAAGAATGTTGCGACTAGCACCCCAATTAACCCCTATTTTAGGTTCAATATTGGAAGGTTTTGCATACATATAACCTTCTGAACCTACTATTTTTTTGGTTGTAATGGGAAATAATGACTTTGCATAAGGCGTAACGCAAGAAATGTAGTACGGAAGCGACATATTGCCAATCCAATAATCACATTCAATTACATCATTACATTCTGGTTGATTTGTTAATACATCTACACATTCAAATTGCCCTAAAAGACCAAGCAATGAACCATGAGTCAATAACACTACCTTTTTAGCGCCCATTACCTTGAGAAATGGTAAGAACCTGGCAAACATAAATATGTCCCCAAAGCCTTGTTCCATTTGGATAACAATAGACTTACCTAAAAGTGATTCACCACGCCATACGGCAGGGTTTTTAGGCTTTTGAGTATAAGGGACTACTTGATTAGCAAGTATGTCTTTATGCCAACGATATTCAAACAACCTAAAACCAGCGTCATAACGCCCTGCGTGTAGGTGTTCGTAAGCTAATTTATATTGTTGGTGCGGATTTAGATTAGTAATAATAAGGCCTGTTCATCGTCTAATTCTGCTAACCGTATGGCTTCAAGTATTGCAATCTCCTGTTCTAAACGGAGTTTTGCTTCTCTCATTGCTACTGCGGTTTGCATATCTTGTTGCTGCTTAATAAGATTAGCGATGTACCTGTCAATATTTGCTAGCTGTGACGGTGTATCAGCGCTAACTGCTTGATTAGATTGTAATTCTTTTTGTTTGCGTTTGCTTACTTTTGGTGGGTCAATTAAGTCAGCAATAGCTTGTTTACGATTTTGGGCATCAGCCTTTAATGCAGCATTACGCTTTTCTTCTGCTATACGCAGTTTTTTTTGTATTGCTTTGTAACGCTTTAATTCTTCTCTTGTCCAAGGCGCATCATCACCTCCCTGTTTAGAAGGGCCAACAGGGGTAATAACAATTTGAAATGCGTTATTTTGAAACGCATTGGGCTGGAAAGCGGTTTGAAACATTATTCTGTAGGAGGTACTGGGTCTGTGTTTTCCCAAAGCCAAGTGCTAGTGTTTAATACCCATGTGCCAGGTGATGTTGGTTCAGGCGCATAAAATACACCCACAACGCCATCAATTACTACAGACTCATCAAGGGTGTAGCCAATACCAGCATAGTTAGCACGCAAAGCTGGTAAACCGTCAGGAGTGCGTGGTTCGGCAGGAGGGGAAGGTGCGTAATGTACATTTCCATAACTGTTGTAGTCAGTTGCAACCCAATAGCCAGGTAGGTTATCTACAAACTCTTGGTCGGCACGAATTACATCAAGGACTTCTTTTTTTGATGGTTCGCTTGTTGTTACGCATTTAGCAAAATAAGGCATTTTATGAACTCCATTGTTCAGTTGGTGCTGTAGGAAAAGTTGGGTTTTCTACTGGGTTTACAGCATAGGCACGCACAGTACTTCTATAAGCAATAAAAGCAGCTTGGTTTACAAGGTATGGGTTAGCTTTAGTAGGGTCACCTACATCAGCAATAGAAGTCCAATCTGTAGCTTGAAGAATTGAAGTAGCTTGGGCTTTGCAGTCTAGCTTTTTAGCTTCAGCTTCTACGGCTACTGGGTCATAAGCAACAGGGTTTCCTTCTGCGTCAAATGCTTCATCACCCCTAGTTACTACTACTTGAGGGTAAAGAATATAAAGGGCTTGTATAAAATAGTTCATGCTGCTATCTCCATAAGAGTAATTGTAGATTTTGTATTTCCATTGGCACTATTATAATTTTGCACGGTAACAGACCTACCACTAGTGCTACTTGCAAATTGCACTTTATAAGTAGTTGCGGATGTTGTAGCTGGACTGTCTAAATAATTAGCAGAAGATGAACCTACGGCATTTAATAATATACTTCCTGTATAAGCAATTAAATCATCCATCAACAATATTTGCGTTGAACCTCTTAATAAAACAAGTTGTAAAGCTGTATCACTATTGCCTTTGAAACAACCATTTATATCAACAAAAACTAATATTTTGCTTGTAGAAAATAAAGGTGTTATTGAAGCTGTTAAACCAGTATCAGATAGTGATGTTGATGTAGTTGATGTTGCAACACCATAAGTTGCATTAACAACTTGTATTACTTTTCCACCACTAGCTTGAGTTGTGCTATTGGGAAATGTTAGGCCATTTGTGCCATCTACAATAAATGTCATATTAAGCCTCTGGTGGTAATGGTGTATTGCCAGCAGCTAACCATTCTTGATAGGCTTGCCAATCTGTGTTTGCAGGGTCATTTGGAATAAAAGCATTATCTGGTAAACGCCTAATTACATCAGGGTTTATTTGCCCAGTATTGCCACTTAAAACATATTGATATTCGTACATTTATAACTCCGCAGAAACTGTAATTGTTGCGTTACCGCCACCAGAAGCAAGCAAAGACCCATTACCAGCAGACATACCATTAAATCCTTCACACTCTAAAAAGAATGAGTCTTGTTTTAATTGTTGTGCCGATATACTTCCAATAGAAGCTGCACCACCGCCAGATGTACAGTAATATATTTGTCCAGAACCAGTACCAGCAGAAGGAAGGGTAATAGTTGGAGTTGCCCTCATAGTTTGCAATAAAGTTAATCTAGGGCCACGCACTTGACCACCAGAAATTGCTACTCCAGAAGCAAAAAAGCCACTTCCTAAAATTTGCTGATAATAGCGTTGGCATAAATTTAATTCCATACCATAATCAACAGTTTCAAAAGCGGTTGCGGTTGAACCTATTTCTAACTGTACGCCTGTCATATAGAATGTTGCGCCATTTGTCCCTACTACAGAGGTTGCCCCTGTAACGCCATCATATTCTGTGTTTGCCCATGAACCTGGTGTTCCACTATAGGTTGAACCAGCGCCTAATGACCATTGAATTAACAAACCTGTATCGGTTGTTTTGTTCCATGTACCGCTTGTATTTCCAGCTATAGTAATGCTTTTATATTCCCATGTATTAGCAGAAGATATTGTATAAGTTGCTGGATAGCTTCTTGTAAAATCAGCATTATTAAAAATAATGCCAAATGTTCCAGTTAATGAACTTCTTACCCAAAAAGATAAAGTAAATGTTTTTGCGTCTGATGTTCCAAAAGCCATATCAGAAATGTTAGAACCTTCAATTTTTTGAATAATACTAAAATAATCTCCAGCAGCGACAGAATAAGCAGAAGATGAAGTAAAGCCTAAATAATTGGTAAATCCTACTGGTGGTGTAACAGAACCAGCATTTTGTTGCCATGTACCTTTTGAGGATTGTGTAGCGTAATTTCTAAATCTATCAACAGCATAAGTATTATTATTAAATGTAATACTTGAACCAGCATTACGCTGGTCAATACGCATATCACCATTAATAATACGGTTTTTAAATCTTGTAGCGTTACCAGTTCCTACGCCAGTATTTCCAATAATTGTGCCTTGAACCTGTAATACTCCTGAAGTATCTCCAGTAAAGTTAAGGGCTGTGCCTAATGTTGTTCCTGCGGAAATTATGCTTGCCATTATGCGCCCCTTACCATTGAACCGCTAAAAATAGTTGAAAAAGGTGCGGTTGAAGAACCATTTATACTTTGTGAAGAACCTTGGCTTTGTAAAATATACGCCTCTAGATAATCAGTAGTTCCATTTAAATAAACTAACCAAGTATTTGTTCCCATGTAAGCAAAAGAACCTGACAAATTATAATTACCATATAAATAGGTTGAACCATTTTTATATAGTTGAGTAAGAAAAATTCCAGAATTTGTGCCAGTTACACTCATGTAATACTGTAAATTTATTTGATAATATCCAGCTACATTTGGGGTAAATCTATAATTTGTAGTGCTATCAAAACAATTATTTGTATCAAAAAATTCGGCATTAAAATTTATTTTTGTTGCTACATTGTTTGGAATTGATTGAGTTCCATTTAAATACGCACTAAAAGCTGGGCCATCAACTGACATACTTCCAGTTTGCGCTGGCATCGTAATTGTATTGCTACCTGCTACGGCTGGCGCAGCTAATGTAATAGCACCGCTTGTATCTCCTGATACGACAATAGAACTCATAGAATCACCCATCTTGAACCACTAGGCACAGTAATTGTTGTCCCAGAGGCAGTTGTAAATGGCCCTACACTCATAGCGTTTTGACCACTTGCTATTGTATAAGAAGAAGTGTTAGTTGCTGCATTTAAAACAAGTCCGTTTGAAGCTACTACGGCTGGGGCAGTTAAGTCACCAGTTCCAGAAGCAAATGTAAAGCTAGATGAAGCACCAAAAGCACCGCTATTGTTGTATTGGACTTGGGTTGTAGAACCAGCAGGGGAAACGCTTACGCTTGCCCATGTGCCATCACCACGCCAATATGTGCTACTTGTTGCGCCTGTACCACTATTAAGGTTAGTTACAGGTAAATTTCCTGTTACTTGAGTAGCTAAACTGACATTAGAAAGCGTGCCACCAAGGGTTAAATTGCCACTAGAAGTAACTGTACCACTTAGTGATATACCGTTGACTGTGCCTGTGCCACTTACAGAGGTTACAGACCCACTACCTTTGCTATTAAAAGTAGTCCAATCTGTGCTTGTCAAATAGCCATTAACGCTTCCTGTGGCTGCTGGCATAGCCAGGTTAGGCGTAGCACCACCAGAACTTGTTATAGGCGCTGTAGCGCTTACGCTAGTAACTGTGCCAGAACCCTTATTGTTAAAAGTATTCCAATCTGTAGAGGTTAAATAACCATTTACAGAAGATGTTGCTGCTGGCATAGAAATAGCAGGGGTTGTGCCACCGCTTGAAACCACAGGACTTGTACCAGTAACGCTAGTAACTGTACCTACGCTAATTGACCCACCAAGGCTTGTGCTTGTGCCATTGATAGTAATAGCTGAATTGGCTAATTGGGCGTTTGTAACTGTGCCTGATAAGTCTGTAGTAGGAATGGTAGAAGAAGCAGTCATTGTGCTTGTTCCGCTACCTTTGACATATCCAGTAAGGGTTGTTGCGCCAGTACCACCATTTGCCACGCCCAAAGTGCCAGTAATAATCGAAGCTGGGACTGCCAATGGAGTAGTTTGTTTTACATAAATTTTGCCAGTAGAACTATTAACAAAGGACACAATACCAACTTGAACCGTTATTCCTGTTGGCGGAATAGTGTTCATTAACTGACCAGCAGAGTAAGGACTTAAATAAAGAACTTGCCCTACTGTATATGTGCTTGTATTGACATTATCAATAAGCCCTTGTGCGCTTACATAACCAGTAGCACCGTTAGCAATAGCGCCATTTGTAAGACCAATAACAGAAGAAGTTGCTGCCACATCAGCTTTAGCCAATGCCACATTAGGGTATGTTTGACCGCTAGAAGTGCTTGTAATGTAAACAGGGCTTCCGTTGGCAATAGTAGAACCTGTATTGTTTATTACTTTAACAATTAAATCTTGTGCAACATGAACCGCTAATGCAGACGAGTCATTATAAAAAGCAAGGGCTTTTTCTGTACTGTCATACCAAACACGACCTTCTGAATAGCTAGGTGCAGTAGTAGGAGTAAAGTTTTCGTAGTTGCTAATGGTTGGATTAGCTTGGGTTGCGCCTGTAGCTAATACAACATTACCTGTACCAGTTGTACTTGTTGCTGGGAAAGCGCCTACATCGGTATAAGTGAGGGTTACTGCGCCTGTATAGCCGTTTACAGAGGTTACAGAGTCAGTATTGTCTACCTTTTGCCAAATAGTGCCGTTGTATACTGCCCAATCGCCAACCAGCCAATCAGTAGTCCCATTAAGGTTAGTACTCCCAGCGACACTAACCACATAATAATAACCCTTAGTACCAACAGAGGAAGTAAGAGTAGGAGTATTAGTACTTGCATCCCATGTTCCTTGATAACTTAAAGCGCCAATGACCGCATCAGGAATCTGACTAATAGGTACTTTAGTAGATGCGTCTAGTGTAGCTACACCTAATGCAGCAGCTTTTTGCGTGGTAGGAATGTAGTCGCTAATATTAACGCCAGACATTGAACCACCAGTAACAGAAATGTTATTACTGTTTTGCGTAGACATTGTTCCTAGACCAGTTACATCGGTGCTAGGAATAGTTGTTGCAGCAGTCATGGCAGAAGTGCCATTACCCTTGACATAACCAGTTAATGTAGAAGCGCCAGTACCACCGTTAGCTACTGGTACTGTGCCTGTCAATACATGGTCATCATTCCAATCACTAGGGCGTACTAACGATGTATCTGCATCGTCAGGTATTGTGCTGACTTTACTGTGCTTGACTGTTATAGCCATTATTGAACCCCAATGATTTTGCCGTCAGCGCCACGAACTACTGTTCTTGGTTGCTGCATCTTCTCTATCAACATAGCTAGCATTTGGGCTAGTTGTTGGTTAGACATTTGCATATTCTCGATTGCTGGTTGTAATGGGTGGTTTTTCATATTTGAATATCCTAACGCATCTTGCAAAATATTTGCCATTTGTACATTGTCTTGGTAGGCCATTTCGCCATTGTCCAAGCCAGAGGAAATGCGAGTAGTTTCTATTTTAGCCGCATTATTCAGGTAAGCAAGCAGCAATTCCTTGTTATTTTCGGAATCCATCTTCATTTGTTCTAACTGCATTTCAGACTCAATTTGGGCACGATTGCGCTGTTCTTCAAGTTGGAATTTAAGCTGGTTTTCTTGCGCTTGATACTCTTGTTTAGCCTTCTCTAACTCCATTGTAGAAGCCATCTTCTGCTGTTCAAGCTGTGCTTGCATCTGTAACTTCTGCATTTCAGCCTGTTGTTCCATTTGAACCTTTTGTATCTCCAAAGGTACTGGTTTAGGTTGACCTTCAGCTTGTTTAGCTTGGTCACGGAATTTATCGGCAGTTTCGTCAATAATTCCTTCTAATTGCTTACCAGCTTTAAAGGCTGTAACGCCAAACTTTAGCATTTCCATCAACATTGGCACTAATTCAGGTGCTTGTTGCGCTGCTGGCAACGCCATTTGTGTAAATTGACCAATAGCAGCCAAGAAAGCGGTTCTATCTGCTTTTTCTTGTTGTTCATCTTGGTAAATCATGGAGTCAGAAGTGACTTCTATGCGGAAGTTCTTGCTAGCTTCGTCACGCAACAGGGCAATAGCCTGTGGAATTAGCTGTTTATCTTGGTCAGATAGTTGCATTGCACCAGAAATACTGATTAATGTGTCATCAGTAAAATGATTACAGATAATCTGCGCTTTAATGGTCAACAAAGAGGTAGCAAAGTCTACAACTGCGTGTTGCATAGTCTTTAGGCGACCAGCAGCGTTGTTCGATTTGATGATTTGTGCGCCCAATGTTTCATTAGGGTCAGTCTGACCACGCTGAATATCGGCAATTCCCATTAATTCATAGATTTGACCCTTAACTTGTTCCATTGCTTGATAGCATTGTGCTAAAGCCTGGGCAAATGGGGTAATGTCTACAAGGTCAATAGCGCCTTTCATACCTTGCTTTTCAGCAAAAGCCATCCAGTTGTGTACTGGAATCAAAGTATTGTTTTCGCCTTCAGAGAATAATCGTTGTAGTTCAGAGGCCGAGGCATCGTAAACTCCACGCACCTTCAATGCGTTAATAAGACCATCAATACGGTCACATAATGTATCTAATTCTCTAGCTTGGTCTTGATATATTACAAAGTCAGGGATTGGTTCTAAAGAATCTGTAGTGATTGTGGAATACAAAGGTTTTGGACAAGGCCAAAAGTTTTCTAATCCTAGTGGGTCATCCCTTTCATCAAGGATTTTGCCCAATGACTTAGAAATCCATAGCACTTTGCCTGTTTCTTTATCCCATACTTCATATACTACAGCTTCATATACACCGTCATTAGACTTGTATGATTGCTTTAAATCGTCAGGTTTTGTGTCCAATGGAATACGGTAGCCTAAATCTTCACCAAAGCGTTCAACCAATGCTGGGCGTGTCATATAGACTTTACGCCATACAGCAGTTACTTCTTCCCATGTTCTAGCAGTTGTATGTCCAAAGTCTTTCCAATGAACATAATCTACAGGGCAGCACTCATATTCAATGCGTTCTGGGTTTTCAATTTCAGTAGCTTCAGGTGTTTCAGCTTCATCGGTATCTTCGGTGACTTGGTATCCATCATCGGGTGCGCCTTCAGCTTCGCCAGACATTTCACCAACAATGTGTGGTTCATAACGAACCCAAGCCATACCACGCCCACCTAACAATCTGTCTAATACAGCATTGTTCATAGCAGCTTTGTAATCGCCATAGTGTTCAATTTCAAACTCTAATGCCCGTTCTAGCATCATTGACGCTACACGCCCAATAGGGTCGTTATCTCTAAACCTACGGCTTACATCGGGGCGAGGCAGTCTTGCAAAGATAGCTGGCTGAATGGTTTGGACATTAGACCAAAGGATATTAAAGCGTGCATTAGGATTGCGGTCATAACGACTATCGTCTTTGTATTTCTTAACAATGCGGTCAACCCTGGCTTCCCAACGCTTATAGGTTCTTTCGTAACCTGTAATGGTGTTATACCAATCCTCGTAGGTGTGGTCTACCGTGCCTTTGTCATTCGCCATCAAATTCTCCCTGTTGTAGGCTTGGGATTATGTTTCCACAAGTCATTCAACGAAACATCTGTTTGTCCAACACTCAACCCCTTAATCGAGTCATCTTTCTGGGGAATTCTTGCTTGTTCTTTCCAAGCTACTGCTGCCATCCTAAATGCGTCTGCGCCATGTGAGGCCCAATCGTGTCTAGGTTTATCTCTAAAAATCTTCTTATCTTCGTCATACTCACGCTGATATTGACGCAAACACTCTATGCCTTCTTCGCACTTAGGGTCAAACCAACTACGCAATAGCATCATGCGTGTTGCTTGAATTCCGTCTTGAAGTCCTAAATTTGGCACAATCTTCATACATTTTAACGGAATTTTCAAAGAAAGTTGTTCAATTATAGACTTTCCGCCACTTGCTAATGTTTTTGCCCTAGCGTCATGTGGCAACCAATGGGTGTCATATTTGCAGTTGTACTCTAATTCTTTCTGTGCAATGTAACCTGTGTAGTAGGGAATACTCTTACCATTGCTAGTGTGATAGTCAAGGAATCGTACTTCGCCATGCACAACCTGGAATGTCCAAATCGTAGTGTCATCGCTAAAACCCAAATCCCAAGATGATTCTAAGGGGAATAGTGGGTCATATTCTATTGGGGTTATACGGTCTTGGTCTGTGACTGACCGCATTTCTTGACCATAGAAAGCACCTAGAATAGCTGCTTCAAATGAACATAAAAACTCTTGTTCATATTGGTCAGGAGTCATAGCCTTTCTTGCATCTGCCAATTCCTCATCACCAATCAAGTCAGTTTGGTCAGCCCTAAGAGTCTTTACATACCAGCTATTGTCTTTTGTGGCGCTGTTATATACATCCCAAAAAGCATTATGGCCCTTGGGTGTACCAATAAACACAGCCCAACCTTTACGGTCAGCAAGTAATGGGCGAATAATCTCACCCCATATTCTAGGGCGCATATCAGCGTATTCGTCTAAAACTACACCATCAAGGTACAGACCACGCAAACTGTCAGCGTTATCAGCACCAAACAACCTAATCCTTGCGCCATTTATTAGTTCTACCCATAGTTCTGATTGATTAGCCTTATTTAGCACGGGCTGACTAAATCTTAGCAAGTAGTCCCATGCCACATTCTTTGCTTGGCTGTAATACGGTGCAATGTACGCATATCTAGCGTCATCTTTGCCCTCTATTAGGGCTTTGTATATCAATTCATTAATACAAGAAACAGTCTTGCCACAGCGTCTATGGGCAACAATGACAGCCCACCGTTGTTCTCTATCGTGGAAATCTAAGAATACTTCCCTTGGTTTGTAGTCAAGTTCAATATTGATTACTTCTTCCAAGAGATAACCATCCTTTGTGGGGCTTTCTCATCACCTACAACTTCAGTCCTTGCAAGTTTAGGCACAGAATATTCAACTAGGTTTTGAACTATGTCACAGGCTTTGCCTGGGTTAGGTGGAACAATCCACTTTCCAGCTAAATCGTCATAGACCCCATCAGCAGTCGTCTGAAGCCATGTCTGTAAGTATGGTAGGTTGGCATCAAGTAATGCTTTGACAGCCTCTCTAGCCTCTTGAGTGACCTTATTAGGCACTCCAGCCTTACGACCACCTGTCTTTTTTCTATTTTCGTCTACTTTATTATCCATATAAACTCAAGTGTTTGATTTATAAGGCTTTTAGTATATCACGCAATATCGGGGTCGTGTATCTTGTTCATAGCAGCGTGTAACATAGCTTTACGCTTCATACGCTGGTTAGCCTTCTTATCAAGAATGTCGTATTCGCTATCTACTTCTAACTCTTGTGGCTTTGGTTTGTTTCTAGCCTTCTCTTGCTTTTCAAGGGTTGACTCTTTATGCGGTCTAAGCATTGCATCTTCAGGCTTGTAGTATCTAGTCATGTGTTTCATGCGTTCTCCGCTACATATTTAGCATACTGTTCTTCTAACATTGCCTTACGCTTGCCTTTTGCATGGCTGCGTTCTTCACTTAGTGCAATGGCTACTGCCTGTTTTTTAGGCTTTCCAGCTTTCATTTCAGCTTTAATGTTTTTACCTACGCTTTGGGCGCTACCTGACTTATCTATTGGCATATTGCCTCCTATTTTAAAAAGCGTAGTTTGTAAAGGGTAGAGTCAATTAACTGGGCAATTTCATCCACAATGTTCTGAATTTGGGTTTCTTGTGGCAAATCCTTGCGTGCATCATCTACAAAGGATTTAAGGGAAGTAAGGTACTTTACCGCTTCTTTGGGTTGATGATAGACGCTAGGAAAATTTGTGATTTTCTCATAGCATCCCATATAAGCCTCGACCAGGTCGTCAACCAAACCCACAATTTCTTCATAATAAGTTCCCAAAGCCATATGTTTGCTGAAACTATCAGTAGACCAATGAAAGAAATGGGTATTAGTAGCACTATGCAAAAGCGTAGCAGCAAATAAAGCCATGTTGTCATTCATAGGAATCCTCGTCAGTTTCAAGCCATTTTAGCAGTTCTTCAGCTTCTTGCACAGAATTTACCCTAGCTAAATGACCGCCTTTCCAGTTGGCAAACAAGGTTAATTGCTGTGGGGTCAGTTTCTTGTCCTCACCATCCTTAACTTCGATTAAAATAGTATGTCCAGCGTAGGCAACCATTAGGTCAGGTATACCGCCACCTACCATGTGCAAAAGAAACACATCAGCACCCATTTTTCGTAGTGCTTTAACAACATCACCTTGATTTTTATCAACTTTTTTAGCGTATGCCATATTATTTGTTAGTATTGGTTTACTTATAGATTATAGGGGTTATTAGTGGACAAATATCATTTAACAGATGACCAATTTATAGCTGAATGGAATAATATCGGTTCGGCAATGAAGTTTGCTAAGAAACATGGAATGGCTGAAAGGGCTGTTTATAACCGCAGACGGTCTATAGAACAAAGGCTAAACATTACATTAGCTGCTTTTAATGACCAACGCTTTGACCAAACTAAAAAGATATTTGAAACTGCTGGACACGCTAGGCGTGGTTCAGAATTAAAAAATGGGCATATTGTAGCGTTTGGCGATTGTCACTTTTGGCCCAATGTTTCCTATACTACCGCTTATAAAGCCTTATTAGAAACCATTAAAGAGTTTAAACCTAAGATTGTAGTGTGCATAGGCGATGCCTTTGACGGTAGCCAGGCAAGTAGACATCCACGCATAGGTTGGTCTAACACCCCTACCGTTAAAGAAGAACTAGAGTGCTGTCAAGAAATGATGGCTGGCATTGAAGCTGTATCTAAGGGTTCTGAATTGATTTGGACTTTGGGCAACCATGACGCTAGGTTTGAAACATTTTTGTCTAACGGTGGCGCACATTCATATCAAGGCGTACAAGGGTTTACCCTTAAAGACCATTTTCCTATGTGGAAAGGGTGTTGGACATATTGGATTGAAAACGCTGGCACAATGAATACTGTGTTTCGTCACAAATGGAAAGGTTCTTGGTCTGGCGGCAGAAACAATGCTTTAGCTGCTGGTACTCATGTGGTGTCTGGGCATACACATTGTTTAAATGCTGTGCAATACAACGATTACAACCATCATGGGCGTTGGGGTGTGCAAACAGGTTGCCTTGCAGACCCTAGAGGTGAACAATTTGTGCATTACACAGAAGATGCCCCAACTGATTGGACAAGTGGACTAGCATTATTAACTTATGAACAGGGCCATTTACTGCAACCTGAGTTAATTCGTGTGTTTGATGAAAGCAAAGGGCTTGTAGACTTTAGAGGCAAGTTACATCATTATTAATGAAACTTACACCAGCTATCCTTAAAAACTTATACAGCGCTATTTACTGTATGAAGCCGTTTGATAGGTGGAATATGCCGTTGCCTGAAGAAGTTAATTTTATTGTAGATAAAGACCCACAAGTAATGGGAACTTATTTATATGATACTGGTGAGGAATACGAACATACCGTTACTATTTCGGCTGCACGGTGCGGTCATCTTGACACGGTGATTCGGGTTCTTTGCCATGAATGTATCCACATGAGTAGGCACAAGAGTTCAAAATGGACTCACCATGATAAGGAATTTCGTAGTAGAGCCTACCGTATCTCGTCTGAATTGGGATTTGACCCTTTGGAATTGTAGTGTCAGTCATTTAGCAATTCGTTAAGTTTCTCCAATAGCGCTTCCTGGGAAGTGCCCCATTTAGCTTCAAAACCCTTTGCACCCAATCCGTGAACACCAGAGTTTCCCCGATGGTGTTCTGGGCATAGTGGAATGATAGGGGATGTAGACCTCTTGCCACCAAACCGTCTAATGTGATGTAGTTCTGCTGGACTGTCTTTGACCCCAAGGGCGGTACGACAGAGAATACATCCGACCCTGGCAATCTTATCAAAGTGCTTCTTCTCATCTTTTGTAGCCATCCGCTAGTTCATACCATTGTTGATAAAACTTTTTAAACATCTGTGTGCCTACACCTAATTGAATACATGGGCCTTGTGGTTGGACTCTAAAAAACTTCTCAACCTTCATTTCATTGTCGGTGTGACCATAAACAATAATAACAATAAAACCTTCTTTGGCAGCTAAAGATTGCAATAGTCTTTGTTGACCATAGCTGACCTTTTCGCCTTCATAGTTGTCGTCTTTTGGGCGCTTCCATTCCATTACAAGGAATTGCCCATTTCTTTCGCATATACCGTCTATATCGCTAGGGGAAAACTTTTCATTACTAGGTATTAACCCTATTAACTCCCCATAGTCAACAACCTTGGGAAATAAGGTACGCATTGACCTCATTTCAGCCATTGCTTTCTTACCTGGTCATAGGTAGCAAACTCTAGTTGTATTGTTTCTTCAGCAAGTTCACACGCAAGTTGCGTAGCTTTTTCATAATTGTTTTTAAGTGTTGCTTCATGGTATTTTCTTAGAAGTCTTTGAATTTTAAGGTAATTTTCTGAGTAATCACTCATTTGGTTAATCTTTCAATATTACGGTTGTTAGCTTGTTCTGTGCGCCACGCTTCAAATCTCATCTTAGCTGCTTCTAATTGCCATCTAAACGCTTCTGCCTGTTCAGTTGCCAATCCAATCGCCTTGCACAAATCTTGATACTCTTGGCTTCTATAAGCCTCTCGTTCTTGTGCGCCCAGACTTTG
>JAUKPQ010054771.1:0-23148 GCA_032273045.1 Chloridella minuta | reverse complement strand
CCCGATGCCGATGCGAAATACCTCGCAGTTCGCACCGTCGATCTGTCGGCGCTGGAGCCGCTGGTTGCGCTGCCGGACAGCGTGGTCAACAACTCGCAGCCGGTGGGTCAGGCGAAAGGCACGCGCATTGATCAGGCCTATATCGGCTCCTGCGCCAACGGCACCCAGGACGACATTGAACTCGCCGCTCGCGTTGTCAAAGGGCGGCGTGTGGCTTCGGGGGTGCGTTTCATCGTCACCCCGGCTTCGCAAACCGTTTACCGGGACACCGTCGCCAGCGGCGCCATCCAGACGCTGCTTGAGGCCGGTGCCATGATCGCTCCGCCGACATGCGGTGCCTGCGGCGGTGGCCATATGGGCGTTCTCGGGCCCGATGAAGTCTGCATTACTTCCAGCACCCGCAACTTCAAGGGCCGCATGGGTGATCCGAGTTCACAGGTGTGGATGGCGTCGCCGGCAACCGTGGCGGCATCGGCGCTGACCGGCTTCATCACCGATCCGCGGGAGTTCCTGCAATGAGCGGCCAGATGAAATTCACGGGGCGGGTGTGGATCGTCGGCGACAACATCAATACTGACCTGATTCTGCCCAACAAGGCTTTTTACCTGACCCACGAAGAGCAGACGCAGTATGTCTTCCATGCCAACCGTCCGGGCTGGGCGCAGCAGGTGCAGAAGGGCGACATCCTGATCGGCGGTCACAACTTCGGTATGGGCTCCAGCCGCGCCGCTGCACGGTCGCTGAAGAATCTGGGATTGGCCTGTCTGATTACCGAATCACTGAACGGCCTGTTCCTGCGCAATTGCGTGAATTTTGCCTTCCCGGCGCTGGAGTGCCCCGGCGTGCATGTGGCATTCACCGAAGGCGAAGAAGCGGAAGTGGAATTCGAGACGGCGAGGGTGCGCAATCTGGCGCGCGGCACCGCTTTGCAGGGCAAGCCGCTGCCGCCGCAGCTGATGGCACTGGTGCAGGCCGGCGGTGTCTACCAGTTGCTGGAGCAGGAGGGGCTGATCGCTCCCAAAAAATAACTTTTCCTGTCGGGGCAACAGGTGGTGTCAGACCGACCACCAATGCCGTACCAGATGGAAAAAAACCGGCGCGGCAAAACAAACCGACGCCACGCGATCCAGCATGCCACCGCCCTCGATATTGGCGCCCCAGTCTTTGACGCCGCGGTCGCGTTTCATTGCCGAAAGAACAAGTCCGCCGAAGAATCCCATCAGTGAAGTGGCGAGCGACACCCATGCCGCTTCGATGATCGTGAACGGTGTCATCCATGACAGCAGCGCACCAAGTGTCACCGAGGCGGCAATGCCGCCGATGAATCCTTCGATCGTTTTGTTGGGTGAAACCTGCGGTGCAATCTGGTGTTTGCCGAAGAGGCGGCTGTAAACGTGGTGCAGGATATCGCCGCTTTGCACGATGAGTACCAGGAATACGATGAGGAACACGTTGCGCTGCTCATAACCGGGAATGCGCAGACTGAGAAGCGCCGGGATATGAGAAATGCAGAACACTGTGACCATCAGCCCCCACTGGATCGTGCCACTGCGTTCCATGAAATTGCGGGTGTCGGATTTGACCGCTGACAGGATGGGAAGGAACAGGAATGCATAGACCGGTATGAAGACTTCCTGAAACCCCAGCCATTCCACACCAACCAGGAAATACTGGAAGGGCAGTGCGACAAAAAAAGCCATGACCAGTGCCTGATGATCGCCGCGACGCGTCGGGGCAATGGTGAGAAATTCGCGCAGCGCGGTGAATGACACGAAAGCGAATAGCACCACCACACCGATGCGCCCCGCAATCAGCGCAAGTCCGATGGTCAAGGTCATCGCCCACCAGGCCTGGATGCGCTGATTAATATTGTCGATCAGCGGGTGCGGGCGGCCGTCAGCGCGCACGAGCTTGAGCCATGTCCCCAGCGCGGTAACGCCTGCCAGCAGCAGGAATACGCCCGCTGTGATCAGCAAGGTGCCCTGAAAATGCGTCATGACTCGGCCGGGCGCGCTTCGCGCATGGTGGCGAGCAGGGACTCCCGGACGCGTCCCAGAAAAGTTTCCTTGTCTTCGCCGGGCTGCAGTCTGAGTGGTTTTCCAAAACTGATCGAGCACAGCAGTGGAACCGGCACGATCTCGCCTTTGGGCAGCAGGCGGCCGAGGTTTTCCATCCACACCGGCACGAGATCAATCTGCGGACTTTTCTGCGCCAGGTGATAGATGCCGCTTTTGATCGGGAGCAGTTGTTCGTCCGTGGTGTTGCGGGTGCCTTCCGGGAACAGAATCAGTGAATCGCCACGCTCAAGCGCTGCGGCCATGATGTCTACCGGTTCGACCGTACTGCCTTCGCGGCTGCGTTCAATGACCACGCCATGGAGCACTTCATGAATGATGTAACGGCGCAGCGGGCTGGCGTTCCAGTAGTCGGCGCCGGCGACCGGGCGCGTCATGCGTCGCAACGGCGTGGGCAGTGAAGCCCAGATCAGCGCGAAATCAGCATGGCTGTTGTGATTGCCGAAGTAGATGCGCTGCACCGGTACGGGCGCGCAACCGAGCCAGCGCGCCTGGGCGCCGGTGATCAGCCGGGTAAAGCGCGTCAGCGCCCAGGACAAGACCTCGGGCACGGGGCGCTGCATGAAATGAGTAGGGTGCATCCTCTCCGGGTATTCCGGTCCGCGGCTTGTTGTGTTTGTAGAGCCTGTACTGCGGTTCATGCATTGTAGACGAGCGGCGCTGTTTGCGCGGGTTGTCGCCGCTGCGTTGACACCGGCGCTGCGGCATTTGGTATAGTCGCCAGCGCCATTCCGCCCCGGCGGTACTGCCCCGGTTGCGGTCACCATCCATCCACGGAGGAATCATGTCCAAGATCACCCTGCAGCAGGCCAATACCATTATCGAAAAAGCCTTCGCGAAGGCGAAGGAAATGAAAGTGAACCCGCTGGCCGTCGTGGTGCTCGATCCCTCCGGTCATATTGTTGCCGCGCAGCGCCAGGACAACGCGTCGATGTTCCGCTTTGATGTGGCGCTGGGCAAAGCCTGGGGTGCAGTGGCGATGGGTGCTTCCAGCCGCGCGCTGGCCGGCCGTGCCAAGGAAAACCCCAATTTCATGATTACGCTGGCGGCAACGGCGCAGGGCAAGTTCCTGCCGCAGACCGGCGCCGTGCTGATCAAGGATGCCGCCGGCAACACCGTCGGTTCTGCCGGCGCCAGCGGCGGCACCGGTGATGAGGATGAAGCCTGCTGCGCCTACGGTGCTGAACAGGCCGGACTCAAAGCTGTTATTTAATTCACCGGGAACAGACTGAAATCATGGCTGACGCAGAAACCAAGACCAAAGGCGCCATCAAGGCCGGCAACGGCAAGTTCATTTTCCAGATGACGGAGATGGACAAGATCGAGGCCGGTACCGGCTATTCCACGGCATTGGGTCCGGTGATCGAGGGCGATCGCATGCAATGCACGCTGGTAACCAAGGAAAAAGGCACCGGCTCGCGCCCGCATCTGCATCCCAACGAACAGTGGAATTACATCGTCAAAGGCAAGATGCGGGTCAAGGTCGGCGACGGCCCCGAGCAGATCTGCGGCCCCGGCACGCTGCTGTATTTCCCGGCCAACATCGTGCATTACACGATTGCGATGCCCGAAGAGGACGCGATGTTTTTCGCAGTGAAGGATCTGTCGCACGGCATCATTGGCAAGGCCGCCGACGGCACGATGGCCGGTGGTTACTACGATCCCGGCCTCGGCCCGAAAACGGCGTAATTCATGCCGCATATTCCACCGGCGCGGCCGGGCATGTCGCTGGCCGAAGTCGATACGCCGGCGCTGATTCTTGATCTCGATGCTTTCGAAGGCAATCTGAAGCGCCTGCAGGAGTCGATTGCCGGCCGCAAGATCATGCTGCGGCCGCATGCCAAGAGCCATAAGTGCCCGCAGATTGCCTTGCGTCAGATCGCGCTGGGTGCGGTCGGCGTGTGCTGCCAGAAAGTCAGCGAAGCCGAGGCGATGGTTGAGGGCGGCGTGCCCGATGTGCTGGTGGCGAATGAAGTGGTCGGTGCAACCAAGCTGCGTCGTCTGGCCGCGCTGGCGAAACAGGCCAAAGTCACGGTGTGCGCCGATGATGCCGGCAACGTCAAAGACATTGAAGCCGCCGCGCGCGAGTTCGGCGTCACCATCGACGTGCTCGTCGAAGTGAATGTCGGTGCCAACCGTTGCGGCGTCGAACCCGGTGAACCCGCCCTGAAAATCGCCCAGGCCATCGCCGCCTGCAAAAACCTGCGATACGCGGGCCTGCAGGCCTATCAGGGCGGCGCTCAGCATATGCGCAAGGTCGAGGAGCGCCGCGCGGCAATTGCTGCGGCCGTGGATGGTGTGCAGCGCACGCTGGCACTGATCGAAAAAGCCGGCTTGCCCCGCGGCAAGGTCACCGGCGCCGGCACCGGCACTTATCTGTTTGAGGCGGCCAGTTCGGTATATGACGAGCTGCAGGTCGGCTCTTACATATTCATGGATGCCGATTACGCAAAAAACGACTGGACCGAAAGCGGCATCCCGCGATTCGAACACAGCCTGTTCGTGTGGACCACGGTGATGAGTCGCACGAGGGTCGACATGGCCATCGTTGATGCTGGACTCAAGGCGTCGAGTATTGATTCGGGAATGCCGCGGGTCGCGGATTTTCCGCAGGCGGAATTCCTCAAGGCTTCGGATGAACACGGCGTGATCAAGATGAACGGTTCCGCAGGGTTTGCGCTCGGCGACAAACTCAAGCTGATCCCCGGCCACTGCGATCCGACGGTCAATCTGTACGACCATTTCGTTTGCGTGCGCGGCGGCAAGGTCGAAGCCCTGTGGCCGATCACCGCGCGCGGCGCGCTCTGGTAAACCAAGGAAAAGTCATGACGGCGATCAGAAAAATCGGTTTCATCGGCGTCGGTAATATGGGCAATCCGATGGCGGCGAATCTGCTCAAGGGCGGATTTGATGTCACGGTGTTTGATGCCCGGGCCGAGACTGCTGCGGCGTTTGTCGCCCAGCACGGCGGCAAGGCTGCCGCATCGCTGGCGGATCTCGCGCGGGGTGCGGATGCTATTGTCACCATGCTTCCCGACGACAAGATCGTGCGCAAGGTGATGCTCGATGCCGGTGGTGCGGCTGCGGCAATGTCCAAAGACGCTGTGCTGATCGACATGGGCACCTGCGATCCGACGGGTACGCGTACGACGGCAGAAGCGCTGGAAAAGCTCGGCCTGCACATGGTCGATGCCCCGGTGATGGGCGGCGTGGTCTTCGCCAAGGACGGCACGCTGGATATCATGGCCGGCGGCAGCGATGCACTGGTGGCGCGCTGCACCCCGGTGCTGAAGGCGATGGGCCGCGGGGTGACCCATTGCGGTCCGGTGGGTTCGGCCCATGCGATGAAGGCGTTGGCCAATTACGTCAATGCCTGCGCGCTGATCAATGCCATCGAGGCGCTGACCATCGGCAAGAAATTCGGCCTTGATCCGAAAATGATGGCTGATGCGCTGGTGCCGATGTGCGCCGGGCGCAATCACCCGATCGAGAAAAAAGTCATCCCGCAGATTCTCACGCACAAATACGCCACGGGCATGGCGCTTGGCTTCATCGCCAAGGACGTGAAGATTGCGGTTGATATGGCGCATGCCATTGACGCGGCAGTGCCGCTGGGCGAAAAAGTGTCGGAACTGTGGAACGAAGCGGCGACCAAGGTCGGCGCGAAGGTCGACCAGACCGAGATCGTGCGTTACTGGGAAGAGGCGACCGGCGTCAAACTATGATCTGCGGCAGGCTTGAACCTGCCAATCTGATTTTCATGCGGCATTCGAACCTTGGAGGAGGGGCGGAAATGACAGCGCACAAAACCAAAGTGGTTCTCGGTACGGCGACCCCCGGCGGCGGTTTTCCTGCCTATGGCTGGCCTTATGCAGAAGTGCTGAATGCGACCGATGCAACGCTGGACATCGAACCGATCAACACCAAGGGCAGCGGTGAAAACGTCGGGCGCATTGAAGACGGTTCGCTCGACATTGCTCTGGCCACCGGCGAGGTGACTTACGAGGCGATCAACGGCATCGGCCGCGCGCCGTGCAAGAACATCCGCATCATCAACGCCACCTATTCGCAGGCAGGCATGTTCATGGTGCGCGCCGACAGCCCGTACCAGAGCATCAGCGATCTCGTCGGCAAGACGGTAGTGTGGGGGGCATCGAGCTCGGGTTTTGTCGTGCTGGCACGTTATGTTTTTGACGGCCTCGGTCTCGACATCAAGAAAGACTTCGACGCGCGGCTGCTGGAAAAAGCCGGCGACGGTCCGCCTCTGGTCAACAGCGGCGAGGCTGCGGCGATGTGGGGCGGCGGCGTCGGCTGGCCGCCGTTCATGAACATTGCCAAAAATCCCAAGGGCATGCGTTTCATCTCGCCGAGTGCGGATGAAATCAAACGCATCCAGGGCAAACATGTATTCCTCAAGCAGACTACGATGCCGGCGGGCAGTTATCCCGGCCAGCAGGGGCCGGTCAATTCGGTGGGGTCATGGCCTTTTGTGCTGGCACGTGCGTCATTGCCGGATGATGTGGCTTACCGGCTGGCGAAGGCCTTGCATCAGGGGCAGGCTGCACTGACCGCGAAGCTCGATCAGGCGGCGGAATCGACGCTGGCCAATACGCTGGCCGCTGCGCCGACCAGGGATCTGATTCACCCCGGGGTGCTGCAGTATATAAAGGAAATTAAGGTGATCTAGAACGCGTACAGCCGGGCGGGATTGCTGACCAGCACCTGCTCGCGCTGCGCGGCATCCGGCACCCACTGTAACAGCAGGTCGCAGAGGTCGCCGTCATTGGGCATCGCACCTTTCATCATGACGTGCGGCCAGTCAGTACCCCAGATCACGCGTTCGGTATTGGCTTTTAACAGCGCATGCGCAAACGGCACGGTGTCGGCATGCGGCATCGGCTGCCCGGAAATGCGGTAAGGGCCGGTCAGCTTGACCCAGGCCTTGCCGGACTGCATCAGGCGCAGCAGGGCCTGAAAGCCGGGCGCATCAATGCCCAGCGACGTTTTCATATAGCCGAGATGGCCCAGCACAATGGGCACCGGAAAATCGGCGAAGCTGCGATCGAGATCCGGGAATTCATCGGCATGCATCAGGAATTCCATGTGCCAGCCCATCGGCGCAATGCGCGCGGCCAGCGGACGCAGCATGTCCATCGGCAGCGAACCGGGCTTGCGGTCCTTGACGTCGACAATGTTGACGCGCACGCCGCGCACGCCGAGCGCATGCATGACTTTCAGTTCGGCATCGCTGATCGAAGGATCAACCACCGCAACGCCACGCAGACGCTGCGGATCGGCTTTCATCGCGTCGAGCATCGCCGTGTTGTCCGTGCCGTAGACGCTGGGCTGGATCAGCACCGCGCGGGTGACGCCCAGTGTGTCGAGCATGTGCCGGTAATCTTTGGCCACGCAGTCGGGCGGCGTGTAAACGCGCGCCGATGAATAGTCGTATTGCGCGGCGGGACCGAGCACATGCGCGTGCGTGTCACAGGCCAGCGCCGGCAATTTCAGCTTCGGCGCCTGCGGCTTGAAGTCCGGCGCCGCGCACAGCGGCGCGGCGGCGGTCGGCGTATTGACGGACATTTCTATAAGTTATTGATTTTATTAAATTATTTTATGCGGCTTTGAGTCCGGGCATCTGGAAGCCGATGGCTTTCAGTTCGGCAGCCAGTGAAGCGCGTTGTTCCGCATTCAGTTCCACCAGCGGCGGACGCACGGTGCACCACTGATCGTCGCCGCTGTACTGGGCGATGCCGGCCTTCAGTGCCGCGATCATCAGATACTTGCTGTTGCCGAAAGTGCCGCGCACGACATCGAGCGCTTTCTGCTGGGCTTCAGCGTCGGCGTTTTTCCATTCACGGAATAGCTTGTCGATCGGGCCCGGATTGACGTTGGCCGTGGCCGAGATGCAGCCGGCGCCGCCGTTCTGCATATTGGCGAGCAGGAAGGATTCGCTGCCGGCAAACACATCGAAGCCGCTCTTGGCAAAGGCGTCGAGGAAAGTCTTGGTGTTTTTCCAGTCGCCCGAGCTGTCTTTCATGCCGGCGATGGCCGTCGGGTATTTTTTCAGCAGCCGCTCGACGAGGTTCGGCGTGATGCCGACCACGGCGACGGGCGGGATGTGATACAGGTAAATGCGCAGGCGATCGTCACCGACGCGTTCGATGATTTCGGAGTAGTTGCGGTAAAGACCTTCGTCGCTGACACCCTTGTAATAGAAGGGCGGCAGCATCAGCGCGCCGGCGCAGCCGGCTTTGACGGCGTGTTCGGTCAGTCGTACCGAATCGGAAATTGAGCAGCAGCCGGTACCCGGCATCATGCGCGAGGGGTCGATGCCGGCGGCGAGGATGGCGTCCAGCAGCGCCATGCGTTCATTGACTGACAGCGAGTTGGCTTCGCTGTTGGTGCCGAAGGCGGCGAGGCCGCAGCCCTGCGAGATCAGCCATTTGCAATGGTTGATGAAGCGCGCGGTGTCCGGGTTCAGGTCCTTGTCGAAGGGAGTGACAACGGGGGACAACACGCCCTTGATGCGTGGGGTTTTGCTCATGGATGCATTCCTCGAAGAAAGCGCTGCAGGTAGCGGTGGATACGGCGGCGCGGCGCGCCTAAGGCGCCGCGGGGCCATAGAATAACATTGCATTCACCGCCGCCCAAAGCCCGGGATTTTGCATTGTCAGTACCTGGGGCTGTTGTTAAGCTGGCGGCCCGGCCGCGCACAAGACGCGTCTGCCACAGGAGGATTCAGCCATGAACCGATCAACGATTGCCGCGCTCGCCGGTGCCCTGATGTCCGTTGCCCCTGCGTTGCAGGCAGCAGAGTATCCCACCAAGGCCGTGCGCATGGTCATTGCGTTTTCCCCGGGTGGACCCAGCGACATCCTGTCACGGCTGATCGGCGGCAAGCTGGGTGAGCGCATGGGACATCCCTTTGTGTTCGACAACCGGCCCGGCGCGGGCGGCAATGTATCGGGTGAAATTGTCGCCACCAGTCCGGCAGACGGTTACACGCTGATGATTGCCAATAACAGCATCCTTGCCGCCAACGCGACGCTCTACAGCAAGATGACCTACAACCCGGCCAAGGATCTGGTGCCGGTGACCTGGGTGGCTTCGCAACCGAACATCCTCGTCGTGCATCCGACGATTCCGGCGAAATCGGTAAAGGAACTGATCGATTACCTGAAAACGCAGCCCGGCAAGCTCAATTTCGCCTCCTCGGGCAGCGGCGCTGCGGCGCATCTTGCCGGTGAGCTGTTCAAGAGCATGACCAAAACCGACATGGTGCATGTGCCGTACAAAGGAGCGGGTCCGGCGCTGACCGACGTACTCGCCGGGCGCTGCCAGGTGATGTTTGCAACATCTCTGTCGGTCAAGCCTTATCTCGATGCCAACCGTCTGCGACCGCTGGGTGTGACTACGCTGAAGCGCATGGACAGCATGCCCAGTATTCCGACCATCGCCGAAGCCGGTGTGCCCGGATTCGAAGCCACGACCTGGCATGGCCTTGTTGCTGTGGCCGGAACGCCGCGCCCGGTGCTGGCAAAACTCAATGCGGAAACCAATGCCGTGCTGCAGGACCCGCAAGTGGTCAAGTTCCTGGAAAGCCAGGGCGCGATCATCGAGGGTGGCACGCCTGAAAAATTCGCGACTTACATCAAGTCCGAAATTCCGAAGTGGGCAAAAGTCATCAAGGACTCCGGCGCCAGAGCGGATTAGGAATTAGATTGGATACGGCCAACTGATTGCAGGATTAACAGGAGCAAGGCATGGCGCAATTGAAAGTGTTGGGTGCGGGTCCGGTCAAACGCGGCATCACACAGCTGGCCGCACAGTTTGAAAAATCCTCCGGCCACAAGGTTGCGGTTGAGTTCGCCGGCGCACCTTCCGTGCGCGACCGCGTGCTCGCCGGCGAGACGGTGGACGTCGCCGTGGTGCCGCAGTCGGCGATGGCCGATTTTGTGGCGCAGTCGCGTGTGGTGACGGCGACGCGCATGACCGTGGGCCGTTCGCGCATGGGGCTGGCGGTGCGCAAGGACGCAGCCAAACCGGCACTCGGTTCGGTGGATGCCTTCAAGGCAGCAGTCACAGCAGCGGACGGTGTCGTGGTCAATGTCGCTTCCAGTGGCAATTACATCGTCAAGCTGCTGGAGATACTCGGACTGGCGTCGCCGGGCAAGACGGTGACGCAAGCGGATACCGTCAAGGTGATGGATCATGTCGCGGCTTCGCCGCAGAACCTGCTGGGCGCCGGACAACTGCCGGAAATCCGTGAGCTGGTGGATAAAGGTGTGGCGATCGCACTGGCCGGTCCGCTGCCGGATGAGTTGCAGAGCATTACGGGTTACGACGCGGCGGTGACCACGGCGAGCGCCAATGTCGACGCCGCGACCGCATTCACGGCATTTTTGTCGACGGCCGATGCGCGAGCAGCGATGGCTGCGACCGGCATCGACTGAAGCGGCGCCGGCTGCAAGACATGACAATACTTAAATTACTTAGCGCCGGTGCCGTGAAACGCGGTGTTGCGCGCGTGGCTGCCGCTTTCGAGAAGGACGCCGGCGTCAAAGTGGTCATTGAGTTCGTGCCCGTTCCCGAGGTGCGCCGGCGTATCGGCGACGGCGAAGCGGCCGACGTGGTGGTGGCCACCCCGGCTGCGCTGGATGAAATGGCGGCACAGAATAAAATCGATGCCGCCAGCCGCGGTTTTCTCGGCCGTTCGCGCGTGGGCATTGTCATACATGCGGATGCGCCCTTGCCCGCAGTGACTGATGTTGCATCGTTCAAGAAGCTGTTGCTGGATGCAAGCCATGTCGTGCGCAACGAGGCTTCCAGCGGCATCTATGTGGAAAAGCTGCTGGAAAAACTGGGGCTGGTGGAAGTTTTACGCCCGAAACTGATCATCACCAAAACCGGATCGGCGATCATGCAGGCGGTTGCAGATCATCCGCCTGGCGCCGTTGGACTGGCGCAGATTTCCGAGTTGATGGTGATGATCGACAAGGGTTGCAGGGTCAAACTGGCTGCACCATTGCCCGATGAAATCCAGAACATCACCCGCTACGAGGCCGCGGCAACGCCCGGGGCACCGGCAGCAGCGGCCGCACTGGCGCAGCGACTGGCCTCTGCCGAAGCGAAGACGATTTTTGCTGAGACCGGAATTTCCTGAAACCACTGACGGAGCGACATGATGAAACAGATGATTACGGTCCTTACGGGCCTGATGCTGGCCACCGCGGCGCAGGCCGCAGAACTGACCCTGATCAGCGGCGGCGCTGTTGAGCCCGGTGTACATGCCGCGGTTCATGCTTTTGAGAAGGCCACCGGCCACAAGGTCAAGGTCACTTTCAACACCACGCCGCAGATGCAGAAACGCATCAGTGCCGGCGACACTTTTGACGTGGTCATTGCCCCGCCGGCGGCCACTGCCGGCTTCGCCAAGGACGGCAAGGTTGACGCAGGTGGCTTAGATGTCGGCAAGGTCGGTTCCGGTGTTGCCATCCGCCCCGGCGCACCGGTGCCGGCAATCGCCACCGCCGATGACATCAAGAAGACCGTGCTCGAAGCCGAAACCATCACCTTCAACACGGCATCCACCGGCATCTATTTTGAAAACCTGCTGAAAAAGTGGGGGGTCTACGAGCAGGTGCAAGGCAAGGCTTCGCGATATACCACCGGCGCCGAGGTGATGGAGCATGTGCTCAAGGGCAAGGGCCGCGAAGTCGGCTTCGGCGCCATCACCGAAATCCTGCTCTACAAGGAAAAGGGTTTGCGTTTCGTCGGCCCGCTGCCGCCGGAAATCCAGAACTACACCTCGTACACTGCTTCGGTGATGAGCGCGGGCACGCAGAAGGAAGCGGCGCAGGCGCTGGTCAAATTCCTCGGCGGTCCGGTAGGCAAGCCGCTGTTTGTGGCGGCCGGTATCGAATAAGGGTTTTCCGGAGCCCCCCTGCCACAGGCGGCGGGATCGGAAACATCGGTTACAAAGGCGGCTGCGGCCGCCTTTGTTATTTCAGGCGCCGACCGGTTCCAGACCGCTCGCGGTAATTGCCGGGTGCGCTGCTTTGGAAGCGAGAAAGGCAATGGCTTTGCTCGCCAGCGCCGGGTCCGGAGAGTTCCTGCCGACGCCGGCGGTGAAGTTCGAAACTTTCTGCAGTTCCGGCGGTAGCGGTGTGACATGGGCGATGCCGGGCACCGGCAGCAGTTCGCTCATTTGCTGGAAACCGAAATCGAGTTCACCGCGCGCGATCACCGTGCCGACGCGTTCGCCACCGCCGACCAGCCGGCTTTTCGGCAGCACCTGATCGGCGATGCCGAGGCGCTGCACCATCTCGGTGGTGTAGTACTTGCCGCTCTCGCTGGCTGAGTAACCGATGCCCGTTGCCGCAAGCAGCGCCTTGCGCAGGTCATCGGCGGTCCTGATTTTCGGATCGGGTGCGCCGGCACGTACTGCAAATCCCATCATCGAGCGGGCAATCATCGTCGCACCTTCGCCGAGCACATAACCGTCAGCGATGAACTGGCGGACCACACCGTCGGCGACGATCACCAGATCTGCAACTTCGCCGCGTTTGAGGCGATTCGGAATCGAAGTGTCGCCGGTTCCGATGGAAGTGGTGACAGTGACAATGGTTTTGCCGGTGAGTTGCTCCAGTTGCGGGATCAGCGCTTTATAGGCGGCGGTGAAGGCGCCGGAGGTCATGACGCGGAATTCGTTGCTCATTGCGGTGAGATGTCCTGTTGCGGGTTGATGTTTCGGATCAAGTTGATCAGTTGGCTTGCAGGCCGATGGTTTTTGCGACCTTGGCCCAGCGGTTCATTTCATCGGTGTACATTTTTGCGAACTCATCCGGCGTATTGCCGACGGGGTCGAGGCCCTGGCCGATCAGCAGTTTCTGTGCATCCGGCGAATTGACCGATTTGGCGACTTCCTGCTGGATGCGTGTGGCCAGTGACTTGGGTGCGGTGCCCGGCATGAACAGGCCGTACCAGTTATCGAAGCCGAAGCCGGGAACGCCGGACTCGGCAACGGTCGGGTATTGCGGCAACGCCGGTGTACGTTTCGGACCAACCACCGCCAGAACCCGCAGCTTGCCCGAATCGAAGAAGGGGCGCGTCGAGATTACGCTGGCGATGGTGACCGAAATGCGTCCGGCGACGACGTCGGTGATGCTGGGTGCGGTGCCCTTGTACGGTACATGGGTCATTCTGGTGCCGGTCATCTGCGCGAACATTTCCATCGCGAGATGCTGTCCCGAGCCCTGACCGGATGAGGAGTAGAGCACCTCGCCCGGCTTGGCTTTGGCGACTGCAATCAGTTCCTTGACGTTTTTGACCGGCACCGAGGGATGGACAACCATGACGCCCGGAGAAATGACCGCCAGTGATACCGGCAGCAGATCTTTGCGCGGGTCATAGGCCAGTTTCATGATGCTCGGCGTGATGGAAATGCCTGACGAAGTCATCAGCAGCGTGTAGCCGTCAGGCGGCGCTTTCGCCACGATCTCTGCGGCAATCGAGCCGCCCGCGCCGGGGCGATTGTCGGCGACGACCTGCTGGTTCCAGGCTTCGGTCAGTTTCTGGGCAACGAAACGACCGGTGGTGTCGACGCCGCCACCGGGGGCCAGCGCGATAACCATGCGCACCGGACGCACCGGATAGGCCGTCGATTGTGCCCATGCGCCGTATGCAGTGCACGTCACGATGGCGGTCAACAGAAATCCCTGCAGCTTCAAGTGGCGGTTCATGGCGTGACTCCTCCGTGCGTTGTTATGTTCAGCGGCGACCAGCGTATTCCAGGATGTCAAAGCCGCAGTAACGGTCGACGATGTAAATCAGTCCGCGGTCATCGACATCAGTGTCATTGGTTTGCGGGCATGGTTTGCCGCCGCAGGGTTCCGGGATGTACCAGCCGACTTCCTGCGGGGCTGACGGATCAGCAACATCGACAATGCGCAGGCCGCCGGCAAACCACGCGCAATACAGCAGTGTGTCGCCGCCTTTCCAGTTTTCCTGGAACTGGTGCGCGCCGAAACGGCCGGGCGTGGTGCGGCTCCAGGGGCTGTCGAGTTCACTGACCTCGAACAGCGACAGGGGTTTGATATTCGACAGATCGGAAACATCGAGCACCCACAGACAGCCGTGCGGGCGGCCGCGGCGGCGCGCCATTTCCTCGGCATCATGCGCGTGATCTTCCTCGTCGATGGCAACGGCGATGCGTTTTCCGTCGAGTTTTTTCAGCACCGGCATGAAGGTGTGCGAAGGTTCCGGGTAGGGCGGGTGATAGTTGAATGCACCGGTTGTTTTCGGCTGGCGGATGTCGGTGACGTCGATCACGCGCACGCCACCGTGCCAGCAGCCGGCCCACAATTCATTGCCGAAGCGCAGCGTGTGGTGCAGGCGGTGCTGGCGGCCGGGCCAGGTCGGTTTTTCGCCGCCGGCAATGTGCTGGCCGGGCATCCACCACTTTGAAACTTCCTCCGGCTTCGCCGGATTGCGGATGTCATAGGTGACGAGGATGTTGCCGATAAATCCCGGCATCTCGGTCGAGATGTAGGCGTAATCCTTGTCCATGTCGAAGCGGTGCACGCCGCGGCCATGTGTTTTCTGGAAGTGAATCAGCTTCGGTTTGGATTTGTCGGACACGTCATACAGGCTGAAGCCGCCGCGCTCATAAGGATTGCGTTCCGCTTCTTCCACCGCTGGAATGTCGGCGACGGCAACGCCCAGTTTTGCCGCGAGTTCGGCATGGGTGGCGTCACGGCCGAGTTCGGCCTTCAGTCTTGTACGCAGCTTGGGCAACTCGTCGGCCTTGCGGCCGATGGCTGTCATATTGCGTTCGCTGTTGATGATCATCAGGTCGCCGATGACGCGCGCCTTGTGGCTATGCGAATCCGGGTCGGCGACATTCAACTGGGAGACGATGCGCGGATTTTTCGGATCGGCGATGTCGAGGATGCTGGTGCCGAGCTGCTGTTTGTTGGGGATATGCCCGACATAGGCGTAATTGCCTTCGACATAGACCTGGCCGGCGCCCGGCAGATCAAGGTGCGACAGGCGTTTGACGTTGTGGGCCAGCGTGCCTGGCTTAGCAATGGTGTCCAAGTGGCGTTCCGTCCATGATGTGGTGTCGTCTCGAATGAGGCGGAAAGTCTACCGCAAGGGCCCTGCTGCGGCTCGGTTAGAATACAAAAACACCGCAAAATTATCCGTCGTGCTCAGGCTGGCACCGACGGATCCATACCTGAGGAGAAGTCCGGATGGCGAGAACAAAAAAACGCCCGGAAGAGCTGCGCAGTCATCGCTGGTTCGGCGTCAAAGGGCTGCGTTCGTTTGCCCACCGTTCACGCACCCTGCAGATGGGTTATGCCCGCGAGGATTTCGCCGGCAAGCCGGTGATCGCCATCATCAATACCTGGAGCGATATCAATCCTTGCCATGCGCATTTCCGCACCCGAGCCGAGGAAGTGAAGCGCGGCATCTGGCAGGCCGGCGGCTTTCCGTTGGAAATGCCGGCGATTGCATTGGCCGAACCCTTCCAGAAACCGTCGACCATGCTTTATCGCAATCTGCTGGCGATGGAAACCGAAGAGCTGCTGCGCG
The DNA here is from genome assembly GCA_032273045.1 of Chloridella minuta. Lineage (NCBI taxonomy): Eukaryota > Xanthophyceae > Mischococcales > Pleurochloridaceae > Chloridella > Chloridella minuta. The sequence goes on along the minus strand of JAUKPQ010054771.1, from coordinate 7,474 downwards.
GTTATCCGGTAGACGGTGCGGTGCTGATGGGCGGTTGCGACAAGACCACGCCGGCGCTGATCATGGGTGCGACCTCGATGGGGCTGCCTTTCATCTATGTGCCTGCGGGCCCGATGCTGCGCGGCAACTGGCACGGCGAGCCGCTGGGTTCGGGCAGTGATTCCTGGAAATACTGGGCCGAGTTGCGTGCCGGCACCATCGGTGAACGCGAATGGGGCGAGGTCGAGGAAGGCATTGCGCGTTCCTATGGCCATTGCATGACCATGGGCACGGCGTCGACGATGACTTCAGTCGCGGAGACTCTGGGCCTCACATTGCCCGCGGCCGCATCGATCCCCGCGCCGGATGCCAATCACGCCCGCATGGCCACCGCCAGTGGCCGGCGCATTGTCGAAATGGTGTGGGACGACCTGAAGCCTTCGGAAATCATCACGCAGGCAGCCGTCGACAACGCCATCACCATTGTTCATGCGCTGTCCGGTTCAACCAACGCGATCATTCATCTGGTGGCGATGGCGGGGCGCGCCGGTATTGACCTGAAACTCGAACGCTTTGATGAGCTTTCGGAAAAAACGCCGGTGCTGGCGAATATCCGTCCTGCCGGACAGAAATACCTGATGGAGGATTTTTATTACGCCGGCGGCTTGCGCGCGATGATGTCCGAGCTCAAGGATCTGCTGAACCTCGACTGCCTGACTGTCAACGGCCGCACGCTGGGCGAGAATCTCGAAGACGCAAAAATCTACAACGATGACGTGATCCGCCGCCGCAACAATCCGCTGGCGGCCGGCGGCGGTCTCGCGGTACTGCGCGGCAATCTTGCGCCGGATGGTGCGGTGATCAAACCGACTGCGGCCGAACCGCATCTGATGAAACACACCGGACCCGCCGTCGTATTCAAGAACTACGATGATCTTTACGCCCGGATCGATGACGAGAATCTGGTTGTCGATGAAAACTCTGTGCTGGTGCTGCAGAACGCCGGTCCGCAGGGCGGGCCCGGCATGCCGGAGTGGGGCCAGTTGCCGATCCCGAAAAAACTGCTGCAAAAAGGTGTGCGCGACATGGTGCGCATTTCGGATGCGCGGATGAGCGGCACGTCATACGGTGCCTGTGTGCTGCATGTTGCCCCCGAGTCCTATGTCGGCGGCCCGCTGGCGCTGGTGCGCGACGGTGATCTGATCGAGATGGACGTCGCCGCACGCAAGCTGGAGCTGAAAGTCAGTGCCGAAGAGCTGGCCAAGCGCAAAGCGGCGTGGAAACAGCCGGAGCCGCATTACACCCGCGGTTATGGCGCGATTTATTCGCAGCACATCACCCAGGCCAACAAGGGCTGTGATCTCGACATCCTGCATCACGGCAAACCGACGCCGGATCCCGAAGTCATTCATTAAATTCAATACAAATCATTCATCAGAGGGAGTGTGACCATGGATTTACCCGTCAATCAATTCAAGAAGGCCATCCTTTCCGGCAAAGCGCAGATCGGTATCTGGTCGAGCCTGTGCAGCGCGATTTCCGCCGAAGTGCTGGCCGATGCCGGGTTTGACTGGGTGCTGCTCGACTCCGAACATTCGCCGAACGAACTGCCCATCGTGCAGAACCAGCTTGATGCGATGCTCGCCGGAACCACCGAACCCATCGTGCGCCCGGCGTGGAACGACACCGTCATGATCAAGCGTTTTCTCGATGTCGGCGCGCGCACGCTGCTGATCCCGTATGTTCAAAACGTTGAAGAAGCCAAACGTGCAGTGGCAGCGACGCGTTATCCGCCGCAGGGTGTGCGCGGCGTCTCGGGTTGCACGCGTGCCAACCGTTATGGCCGCACCAAGGATTATTTCAAGCGCGTGCATGACGAGCTCTGCGTGCTGGTGCAGGTGGAGACGCTGTCGGCAATGAAACAGATCGAGCAGATTGCCGCGGTCGAAGGTGTGGATGGCGTGTTCATCGGACCGAACGATCTGGCCGCCGACATGGGCCATCTCGGCAACTGGCAGCATCCGGAAGTGTGGAAGGTGATGGAAGACGCTGCGAAGCGCATCACCAAGGCCGGCAAGGCGCCGGGCATTCTGGTTGGCGAAGCCGACGGTCAGCGCTGCCTCGACATGGGCTACAAGTTTGTCGCGGTCGGTTCGGATCTGGTGATGCTGGCCCGCGGCAGTGAAGCACTCGCCGCAAAATTCAAAAAATAATAATAAAAACAAATACTTGGGAGTAACCCCGGCGTGAGCGCCGATTTCTGATGGCGATGCCGAGACCGCTGGCGCTGCTGGTCGCACTGATTGTCGGTGTGGCCGCAGCGATATTTTTCACGCCGCCGCCGGCCGGGGTGTCCGTCAACGTGATGCACACCGGCGGACTGCTTGTGTTGGTGATGGGGCTTTGGGCTACCGGCGCATTGCCGGAATCACTGACGGCGCTGATCTTCTTTGCGCTGGCGGTGTTGTTGGGTGTCGCGAAACCGGAAGTCATTTTTTCCGGCTTCACCTCCGGCACCCTGTGGCTGGTACTCGGCGGACTGGTGATTGCCGAAGCCATGCGCATGACCGGCCTCGGCGAGCGGGTCGCCCGTGCGGCGCTCGGCACCCGCGTCTGGACTTACCCGCAACTGGTCGCTGCGGTCGTGCTGGTGGCGATCGTGCTGGCCTTCCTGATGCCGGCGACGGTGGGCCGCATCCTGCTCCTGGTGCCGATCATTGCCGCGGTGGCGGAACGCCATGGTCTGGTTCCGGGCAGCAAGGGCCATAACGGTGTGATGTTTGCGACCATCGTTGCTTCCTTCCAGTGCGGCACCTCCATCCTGCCGGCGAACGCGCCCAACCTGGTGCTCGCCGGCGCTGCGGAAACCCTTTACGGCGTGCACCTGATCTATGCCGAATATCTGTGGGCGCAGTTCCCGGTGCTGGGCCTCGTCAAGGGCGCGCTGATCATCCTGATCACCTGTCGGGTGTTTCCGGCGACCACCAGCAACGCCGGCAGTGCCGCCGATCTGCGACCGATGAGCGGCAATGAAAAACGGCTCGCTGCGATTGTCATGATCTCGCTGGCGCTGTGGGCGACGGATTTCCTGCATGGCATCCGTCCGGGCTGGATCGCGTTGGCGGCGGCGGTGGTGTCGATGCTGCCGCGTATCGGCGCGGTGCCGGTGACTCTGTTTCAGGAGCGCATCAAGTTCGGCAGTTTTTTCTATATCGGTGCCGTACTCGGCCTCGGCGCCGTGATGCTGGATTCCGGATTCAGCAAAGCCTTCGGCGATGTTCTGCTGTCGGTGATCCGGCTGGAGCGGGGTGCCGATGCCGCCAATTTCATCACGCTGAGCGTGATGAGCACGTTTGCGTCAATGATTGTCACCAATCCCGCGCAGCCCGCACTGCTGTCGCCGCTGGCGGGTGCCCTTGCCGAAGCCTCGGGCTGGCCCATTCAGACGGCACTGATGACTTTTGCCGTAGGCTTCTCAACACTATTGCTGCCATACCAGGCGCCGCCGATGGTTGTCGGTATGCAGCTTGCGCAACTGAAAGTGCGTGATGCCCTGAGGCTGACAATACCTTTGGCTTTGATCAGTATCTTCGCGCTGATACCGCTGCAGTATCTGTGGTGGCGGGTGATCGGTTATTTCGGGCATTGAGTTGAGCGTCCGCTCAGGGAGGCAGGTATGACATCGCAACTGTTCACGCCGGTTCAGATCGGCAAACACACTCTGGCCAACCGCATCACCATTGCGCCCATGTGCCAGTACAGCGCGAACGACGGCTCGATGAGCGACTGGCATCTGATGCATCTCGGTTCGTTGGCTATTTCCGGTGCATCGATGCTGGTGATGGAAGCCACCGGTGTCACCCCTGCGGGGCGCATTACGCCGCAGTGTCCCGGTCTGTATTCCGATGCCAACGAAGCGGCGATGAAACGCGTCATCGATTACGTGCGTAGCATTTCACCGATCGTGCTGGGGGTGCAACTCGCGCATGCGGGACGCAAGGCATCCAGCCACCGGCCCTGGCAGGGCCACGGCCCGCTGCAGGCCAGCGAGGGTGCATGGCAGACGTTGGCGCCATCGGCGGTACCGCTGGCGGAAGGCTGGCCGGCGCCGCACGCAATGAGCAAGGCCGACATGCAGCAGCTGACGAAGGCGTTTGTGCAGGCCGCGCAACGCGCCGCGCGCATCGGCCTCGACTTCATCGAACTGCATTCGACGCACGGCTATCTGCTGTCGGAGTTCCTGTCCCCGCTCTCAAACAAGCGTGATGATGAATATGGCGGCAGCCTCGACAACCGTATGCGTTTTCCGTTGGAGGTGTTCCGCGCGATCCGCGCCGCGTTTCCGGCGGACCGTTTTGTCGGTGCCAAAATCTCCGGCACCGATTTTGTCGATGGCGGTTTTTCGCCCGACGAAGCCGTGGCCTATGCGCATGCACTGAAGGCGGAAGGCTGTGCTTACGTCACGGTCTCCGGCGGCGGCGTGGTGCTCGATGCCAAAATCCCCGTCGGCCCCGGTTACCAGGTGCCGTTCGCCGAACGTGTAAAGAAAGAAACCGGCATCACCACCGGCGCGGTAGGCATGATCACCGACCCGCACCAGGCCGAAGCCATCATCGCCAGCGGTCAGGCGGATTTCATTTCACTGGCGCGGGCGATGCTGTTCAACCCGCGCTGGCCGCAGCATGCCGCTGTCAGTCTCGGTGTGGAGATTGCTTATGCGCCGCAGTATGAACGCGCCGCGCCGAAAGTATGGCGGCCGGGCAGGACGCTGGGCAAAATCAGTGCATGAGGAGGCGGCGATGAAACACCTTGTTACATGGAGCGTCGTGTTGCTGTTGTTGCCGGCAGTGGTTGTTGCACAACCCGCAACAAAATATCCGAACCGGCCGGTACGCATGATCGTGCCGGCGCCGCCCGGTGGCACTACCGATCTGCTGGGTCGCCTGGCCGCCGAACGGCTGGCTGAGGCGCTGGGTTATCAGGTGGTGGTGGACAACCGCGGTGGCGCTGGCGGCATTCTCGGCACCGAGCTGGTGGCGCGGGCGCCGGCCGACGGGCATACGCTGGGCATCATTTACACGCCGCACACGGTGCTGCCGCATCTGCAGAAAAAACTGCCCTACGATGCATTGAAGGATTTCTCCCCCGTTTCGCAGTTGACCGAAGCACCGCTGATTTTGGTGGTGCATCCGTCATTGCCCGTGCATAAGGTGGCGGACCTGATTGCATTGGCGAAATCAAAACCACTGGTCTACGGTTCCGCGGGCAACGGCAGCGGCGGGCATCTGTCCGGTGAGCTGCTGAAACAGATGGCGAAAATCGATGCGACGCATGTGCCGTACAAAGGCGCGGGCCCGGCAGCGATTGACCTGATGGCCGGGCAACTGCAGTTCCAGTTCGGATCGCATATCACCACCAAGGGTTTTGTCGCCGCAGGCCGCTTGCGTGCGATCGCCGTGAGCAGTGCAAAACGCTCGCCGGAGTTGCCGAATCTGCCGACGGTGGCGGAGCAGGGCCTGCCGGGTTTCGAATTCGTGAACTGGTTCGGCATGGTTGCACCGGCGCGTACGCCGGCTTTGCTGGTGGCGGGTATCCAGCAAAAAATTGCTCTTGGTTTTCAGCAGCCGGCGACTCAGGCTAAATTGGTGGCCTTGGATTCAACTGTGGTCGCGAGCACGCCGGCAGCTTTTGAGGCGTTTCTGGCAAATGACTTACAGAAGTGGGGCGGGGTGTTACGCAACTCCGGAATTAAGGCGGAGTAAAGTCCGGTCGGAGGGCTGCACCATTGTTAAAATGACCAGCAGCATCGACATCCCGGGTAATCCTTACTCACGGCCATCGGTAGCCCCGTTTTTTCGTGATTTTATATAAGCTAAATTTGCTACTGAAAGATTAAACATGAGTAATCATAAAAAAATCAAATCCACATCCTTTTTGCTTGGCGCCATGCTTGTAATGGCAACCATTGCGCCGGTATTGGCGCAGGATGCGGGCTTTCTGAAGGACTACTCCCAGTTGGAGATGAGAAAAGACGCCAAAGGCGTGGAGCGCAAGATTTGGATTAATCCTAAACTGAGGCCGCAGAATTACCAGAAGATCATTATTGAGCCGATCACTTTTTTCCCGGTCCCCAGTCCGACGGAGCAGGTTTCCATGGGCGCCCTCGATGAAATTCGGGCTTACATTGATAGCGGCGTTCGCAAGGCTGTTGCGGCAAGCCTTCCGGTGGTCTCAGAAGACGGTCCTGGGGTTATCCGTTTTCGCTGGGCGATTACGGCAGCCAGCGTAGACAAGAGCCTGAAAGCGTACCAACTGATCCCATTGGCATTGATCGTTACCGCAGCAAAGCGGGGAACCGGGATTGAAACATATAACGTCAAGTTGATGGTGGAAGGTGAATGGTTGGACAGTGTCAGTGGTGAAGTGCTCTTCCGTGCCGTACGTGTTGCCAAGGGGGTCGAGATCAAGGGTGATACTCCGTTGACTTTGAAGCTCGCACAGCCTCAGCTGGATTCCTGGATGGCTGCCATCAAGGAAGATGTGGCCCGTCTCAGTCCGCCTGCAAAATAAAAGGACTGCTGTGTTGGCGGCCCAACCATCGGATCGATGGTTGGGCAAATGCGCTTCCGGTGCGGGTCTTATATCGCGAATAAGAATTTTTTGCTTCAGGCCGCACGCAGTTGAAGCTTATGAAAAAAGCGGCTGCTCTTATTTCGTCAGTATTTTCTTTGCCGCCATGGTGGTGACCATGATGCCGATTACCGTGGGTACGATTTTCGCGTGCAAGGTATTCAACATGAATCCGCTGATGGTGCTCGGCGCGATCGCCGGGGCGCAGTCCTGCACGCCGGGACTGAATGCCCTGCGCGAAGCCAGCGGCAGCAATATCGGTGCGCTGGCTTATACGGTGCCGTACGCCATCGGCAATATTTTGCTGATTGTATGGGGAGCGGTGGTGGCGGCAATCATGTACGCGATCAGGAATTAAAGTTAAGCGCGGGTCAGTCCGGTTTTCCCGGAGCACGCGCGTTACCGCCATGCTGCTGCCAGGCGCTGTCGAGGGCGCGCATTCCGACCGCACTTACAAGACCGATTAACAGGATGCCCGCGAAGCCGATCATTACAGACAGCAGTCGCGAGACCGGGTGTCTGGGGACCAGGTCGCCGTAGCCGATCGTCAGGCCCGATACGAACGCAAAGTAGACGCCATCGCCTTTTGGCCAGCCTTCCAGTTCGCAGACCACGAACCCGGTCGCGGCCATCGCGCCGACCAATACCGACAAAATCGGCCAGACCACTTTTATGCCTTTGAGTAACTCGGTGAAGAAGCGTTTTCGCATCTGGGCTGGTGTCATCATTGTTCCCTTCTGTCTCGTACCGAATCATTCGGATAAGCGTTTCGTGGGCAAACTGGGTGCGCGATTATGACATTGACATTTGCACTACCGTCGCCGGCTACGACCAATACAATCAGCGTCGCAACAGGTACGTGGGA
>JAUKPQ010054660.1:13969-26909 GCA_032273045.1 Chloridella minuta | reverse complement strand
CCTGCTGTGCCAGAAGGGGCTATTTGCCAAACGTGTTGCCCAGTAGAATTTTGAATATAGCTTTGGGCATATCCAGTTGTTTTATAAACTTGGCTACTACCAGTTGTGTAATATACGTTGTTGTACACATATGCGCTACTATTAAAATAAGCAAAACTTGCAGTAGAGCCAATATCTAATGAACGAAAAGAAGATAGCCAAACATACGGCGCATTGCCCAATCCCAAATTGCTACCATCAAACACCAACGCACTACCCGTGGTCAGCACCTTACTGCCATCAAGATAGGCCACACCATTGGCTGTGCCTTGTGTAAAAGTGGTTGTTCCACCAGTAACAGTCAGTGTGTCCCCAGAAGCATCCCCCAAAGTGGTGTTGCCGTTGACTGTTATGTTTCCTGTAACGGTCTGTGATGCAACCGTAGTAGTTCCTGTAAATGTTGCAGTCCCAGCGACTGCCAGCGTCTTGCCAGATCCGATATTCAAGCCAACGCTGGTGCCGGTTCCAGCAGCCGCAAAGACTGCGTCAACGCTGTCAAGGTCAGTATTGATCTTTGTGCCCCAGGTATCGGTGCTTGCACCCACCTCTGGCTTGGTCAATAAAAGGTTGGTCGTTGTCGTATCTGCCATTTTTTACCCCTATGCGGCCTGTTGCCACGATGTTGAATTGTCTGCGATCTGCGTCCAGGTTTCACTGGTGTCTGACTCTGGAGTCCACGTCTCTGCCGTGTCTGACACTGGCGACCATGTCTCTGGTGTATCTGACTGGGCGGTCCAGGTTTCTGATGTGTCGGGAATCGACCCCCATCCAAACCCAACCATTGTCCCAACAGATCCAACTGCCTCATTTCCGATTATCGCAACTGAGATGACGTTTGACGCACTGCCAACTTCACCAGTCCCAGAAACACCTGTAATGGCCTGGAATGAGATCACCTCTGCCGACATAGTGTCAACAGCACCCGTGGCGAAGTTGCCAGTTGTGGCCGTGGAGCGAGTTACCCCAACAGAGTCAACTGCACCCATGGCAGCGTTGCCACTTAAGTCAATTGACCTGGCAGGTACAACAGTGCCCACGGCCAGTGTGGCCGCATTGCCTGTGACTGCTTTGGATGAATCTGGGGCCAGCGTGCCAACTGCACAAGTGGCTGCATTGCCAGTGATTGCAATGGTGATGGTGAGCGTGACGGTTCCGACATTGCCGGTGGCAATGGTCCCATCTTCTTGAATCGATCTGCTGGCTAAAACGCTGCCAACGGCGCCAGTGGCAGCGTTGCCACTGATGACAACATTGCCAATGTTGTAGACGCCGAGGCCGTAATAGCCTGTGCCGTAAGCAGCCATGGTGCTGCCCCTGCGTTACGCCAGCCGGATCAGGCCGGTGCTTGCATCATTGGTTGGCATGGTCAGCGTAAAGGTTCCGGCAGTCACTGTCTGGCTGCCGAAAGTGTGGACGCTGACTGCCTTGTTTGACTGGGTCGAGTTGTAGATCAAGACCGCATCAAAGGCCGTGGAAAGGGTCACTGAGCTGTAGCTGATGCTGGCGCTGGGGGTAACGAATGCCGTGGTCCCAGAGGTGCTTGGGGCCGTGCCAAACGTCACCGTTACGCCGCCAGCCGTGTACCCAGTGCCGGTCACCTCACCAGTTGAGCTGTATGCCGTGGTAGACGCATTGACGGTGGCACTTGCCAGGTACAGGGCAGCCTTGAATGTATCTGCCGTGGTGGCAGCTCGGACAACGCCAGTGCCAAAGTTGTGGTGTCCGACCAGCAATTCGCCTTTGAAGCTGGTGCACATAGCTTGAGTGTTAGCGATGATGGTTCTCCTTAGATAGGTTGACTGATGCCTTCGGCAAAGACGCCGCGCTTTAGCACCATGTTGACTGATCGATGGACCAACTCACCCTCATGCCAATACTCAACCCAGCTTGTTGTCTCGGTATCAGTATCAATGGACCCCTCACGCTTTTCTAGCAGTGACTCGTCCATTTCGCCCTTGGTTGTCGTTACCATCTAATCACCCAAATGTTTTTGCCCTGGTCAGCAATGCACCGCCACTGGTTGAGCCTCGATCATCTGCAATTTGCAACTGATCCAGGCCTGCTTGGTACAGCGATGACCACACCGTAATTCTCGCATCATCTTGCAGGTAAGGCGCAGCCTGGAGCAGTGCGCCGTACAGGTAAACGTCAGGAGCTTGAGCCAGCAGCCAGTTGGTTGACACGGTAGATGACAACTTGGACAACTTGGCGTAATACGCCAGTTCTGCGGTATAGGCGGCATCAGGGATCGGCAACACTCGGATCTGTCCACCCACAATGCCAAAGAAGATCGGCACGCCACTGGATCGGTACTGCACGCTCAAGGCATCAAGTGAATCGACAGTCTCAAACCCCAAAGGCGTGATCGGATTTGTGCCGGTGAGCTTGATGGACTTCGTCTCCAGAAAATCATCAGGCACTGCGCTGTACTCTGTGGAGATCGATGCAGTGGATCTGACGATCATCTGACGGGTACGCAATTGGCGCTCAATCTGAGACTCAGCCAGCGCGATGAAGTCAGGGATTACCGTTGTCAGGTCAGTGCGGTTGAGCCAATCGCCAACTGATGTTTTTAGCTCTGTGTATGTTGTGAGTGCCATCAGCTTGCCTCTTTTTCCATTTCCTCTTTGACGATCCAGGTGTGCTCATGCTTAAATTCAAACGTGCCAATGTGGCCGATTTCCTTCGACACGTCATGGTCAATATACACCTTGAAACCGCGCTCTTGAGCTTTCTTGCAAAAGAACACGTCTTCACCCATATAGCCTCGAGTGTCGTACTGCCAAGGCATATCGAACCAGGGTTCAGACATACCCTCAAAGACGTTGCGCTTGATCAGCATGATGCCGGTCCCAACGCTGCCAACCTCTTCAAGACCAGTTGATTCCGGCATCGAATAGACGGGTTTGCGCTTGCCGTTCTCATCATAGTTTTGCGCTGTTGGACCTGTGGGCATTCTGCGCCTGGCACAGTTGGCAGCGACCAGGTCAACGTCATGTTTCAGCAGCCGCTGGATCATGTCCTGTGGGAAGGTCATGTCAGAGTCGATGAACAAGATGTGCGTGCAACCTTCACGCATAGCATCCAGGCACAAGTCAGCACGCTGGTTCTGAATCAGCGTGCCTTGCAACAGTTTCAGACTGATGGCGTCAGTGGTGTTGAGCGTGTGATACGCCACCATGTTGACCATGCAATATGTGTAGTTGGTGTGGACCTGGTCACGCGCTGGCGTGCAGACTGCAATGTAATTCATACTTGTCCCGGCCTCACGCGAAAGAATCGATTGTCTGGATCATTAAGCCACTTCTTCATGTAAGCCTCGTCATCGAGCTTGCCTTCAGCTTTCAGCTTGTAATACAAAGACTCTGGGATGCTGGCGACATGATGCCACTCGCCGGTCCAGTTTGCCTTGTTGTCAATCGCTGCAAAGTCACGCTTATTGGCCTCAATCACGTCAGTCACGTCTTGACTGGTCTGGATCGTTGTCTCTTCAGTATCTGGGTTGAAGTGCCAGGTGCGCGTGATGCCCTTGTCGGGGCTTACATCAAGAATTCTTTTGTCCATGTAAGTGGGGCCAGGTTTCCCTGGCCCCTTCTCCTAGTCAGTTATCAGGAGGTGATCAAGTCAGCAGCTAGACCGTGGGCGTTTTCAGCCAGCACTTTCAAGCCGTACTCAATCAACAACATACGCTTCTCAGCGTCACCAGTCTTTGCCAACTCAACTTGCTGGTAAGGACGCAGCACAGTCATCTTGGCGTAGTCAGGGTCGATCACCCATGCATCACGCTCACGTTGGAAACGGTTGGCGATCACAGACACCTGACCGAAATCACTGACGTAGATGTCAACGGCGCCGATCAAAGTGGCAGGACGATCACCACCGTTGATGTTGTAACGCGAGGAGGCAATGCCAGAGAAACCAGACACGCGCTGCTTGTTGACAGGGCCGGTCATCAGGATCTTTGGAGTGCCGCCAGCAGTCCACACCTTCTGGATGACGTTCTTGAGGATCGTCTCGGTGAAGGTGCGCACGTTGCCGTCAGTGCGAGCACTGTTGGGCAGCGTGGTATAGCTGGGATCAGTGCCGTTGGTCTGCTTGTCAGTGTTGGTCTTGACAAATGCGCCCAAGGAGGCAGTCACGCGAGCAGTGGTACTGTTGCCAGCAACAGCAATGCCGCCGTTCAAGAAAATGAATTCTTGATCGCGCTTCAACTCAGAACCGCGCTTGGCGATCTGATAGGCCAACTCAGAACGGCGACCTGCTTTGTTGACCACTTCCTCAGTGTTCGACAAGATGATGGTCTTGCGCGAAATCTGAGCGTAGTTGGTCAAACGCACGGTGGCGGTGACAGAGTCAAACGTGCCAACGTCATCACCCTCGAGCTGCGCATTTGCTGCGGCATCTGCCAGGGTATCTGTCTGCCACTCAAACAAAGTGTTCTGAATGGTTTCGCGGCCAATGTTGGATTGGAATGGAGTCTCTTCTGGAGCAATGTTGGTGATCACATTGCTCAAGTCTTCGCGGATACCCTTTGCAGAGTAGGTCGTGAAGGTATTGCTTACGATAGTCATGGTGTTACCTTAAAAGTTGATAGATTGCGGAGGCCGCATCATCGACACGGCCAGTCTTTGCGAGACGCTGTTTGGCGCGAGTTGCTTCAGTTGTTTGGGATACCCGGCCTGCTGCACCTGGCTTGGCTGGCCGTGGACCGTTATTGGTCACGGGGGTGATTGCTTTTCGCTTGGTCATCATCTGGTCGTACAGCGCTGCTTTACGCAACGCGACAACTGCCCTGTGATCCACAATGGCACTCAACTCCTCGGGTGTAAATCCAGTCTTTTTACCGAATTCGACCAGCAACTGCTTTTCTGCTTTCGCTTTCGCTTGGTCTTTCCATTCTGGAATGACCTCAAGCAGCCTTGAATGCTGCGCCTGCAAATGCGACTCAAAATGCTGCTGCTGTTCTTGCTGCGAGAGTTGAGCCACTCGTTGCTGTTCAAACTGAATAGCTTGGAGTTTTTCCTGTTTCTCGCGCATCACCTCTTTTTGCCGCACCCATTCGATGGGGTCTTCGTGATAAAGACGGTCCCAATCGACTTGAGTATCAGCACCTTGGAGCTGGGCCTGTAACGCTCCCAACATCTGTGCGTACTGCGCACGTTCGGCACGCACTGCCTCAGTCTCAGCCTCGACCTGTTTCCTGATCTCAGCGATCTGCTGCGTTTTGCGTGTGTAGTCTTGAGTCCGCGAGTAACCTTTTTGCAGCTCATCCAGCGTCACCTCGACTTCTTTGCCGTCAACTTTGACGGTGAAGACGGTTGGCTGGTCTTGCTCCTCAGATTCCTCGTTTTCCTCTGACTGTTCCTCTTGCGTTTCCTCGTCAGCAGCGTCTGCATCCGCTGACAATTCCTCACTCAAGGCCGCGCCATCATCCTCATCGGACTCTGACAACTGCGTCTCTTCGGGTGACTGTTCTCCATCAACTGGCAGTATTCCCTCGAGAGCGTTGGCCGCTTCGGCCAAATTCATTGGGCCAGCAGGGGCGCTTGCTTGTGCTTCCTGCGTGCTCATACTGATACTTTCTGGGCGCGTTCAATTGCTCGCTGCGCCAGTTTGCCGTTGTCCACCATCTTGGTGACTTCGGTCTTGAACAACTCAATGGCCTTGATCATTGCGTAAGCCTGCTCGCGCTTGTCGGCCTCCTCGGGCTTGCTGCCCTTGAAAACCCACAACTGCTCGTTTTCGAGCTTTTCCAGCGCAGCCGCAAAGACCTCGTCTTGCAGCAACTGTTCGGCCTTTCGGCCCTTACGCACCTGATCTTCGTTCATTGAACCATTCCACTATTAGGGTTGATGGGCGGCACTGGCGCCTGAGTCGGCTGCTGCATGGCCTGGGCCATGAGAGCTGACTGCTGGCGCAGTGCCTCTCTGTCCATAGACTGCTGGGCATCAAGCTCGGCAGTACTAATCGCAGTGCTGTACTTTAACTCAAGTTCATATTTCTTGAGCATTAAGTCCTGAGCGAGTTGATCTCTTCGGTAATCATCATCCCGAATCATCTGTTCGCGCTTCAATTCAAGCTCGGCAGCCTTCTTCTGAATGTCGGCCTGGATGGACTCGGCCTGGACCTGAGCCAGCACCTGCTCAGGCGTTGGGCGCTCAGGCTTGGCCGGTGGCATATAACCCTCGGGCACATCCTTGAAGTACTGGCTGGCGTCACGAAACCCCGACAACTCCACAATCTTGCGCAGCGTGCGCGAAAACTGGGTCATGGTCACAAAGGGGTTGTCAGCGCCCATGGTGCTCAAGGCCTGCTCTTGCTTTTGCATGATCATCATCAGACCCTGCAAGCGCTCATTGATGTTGCCCTGGCCCAGGCCAATGTTGATCGACACGTCCATGGAGTTATCCCAGGCACGGGGGTCGATCTGCACCCACTCGTTGCGCAGCCGCACCATACGGGGTTTGTCCTGGTGGGTGGTGATCAAGAACAAGATGCCCTTGAAGAGCTTTTTCATGCCCTCAGCCAAGATCCTTGAGGTCAGCTCAATGCGGCCTTGGCTGGCGCTGATAGTGGCAGCCACCGCTGCCTTGGTGCTCGACTGCAAGGCGTCAGCATTCAAACCCATCGCGGCCTTGCTCATGCCGGTGCGGTCTTCCTTGATCTGGTCTACATAGTCCAGCATGGGAAATGCGGCCTGGCCCACAAAGGGGGTATTGAATGGCTGCACCATGCCGGGGGCACGCATCCTGATCACGGCGCCGGTCTCGTTGTTGAGCACGTCATCGATGTTGACCTGGCCCTCAACAATCGCGGTCCTGGGGTGGATCGACTGGGCCAAAGAGTCCAGCGTGTTGCGCAAGATCTCAGACTTGATTTCTTGCAAATCATGCGTAATGTCGAAAATCGACATGGACTCCAGTGGCGATGTGTGAGGTTCTGGATCGCAGGGAAAGTCCACAAAGGGATTGTGTGACGCTGGCAGATTGCGCACAATGTTGTAGCCAGAACCCATGCAGCAGATCTTGCGCAACTCTGGGATACCGTCACCGTCATAGTCCACCCGCGAGTACGCCTCAACGTAGAGCACGCGCTGCATCATGGGGTTGGTCGTGTTGTTGTTGCCCGTGATGTTGTTCAAAGGCTGACGCGCCAAAAACTCCTCGTTGGAGTCCAGGTCGTTGGAGGTCAGGTTGTCGCGCACCTCATCCTCGTCATATCCCATGGAGATCAACTCGGCCACGGTCAGCATCTGGCGGTGCGCAATCAGGGCAGCATCTTCAAAGGACCGTGCCCGGCGATCAATCACCAGCTCCTCGGGCGGCACGGCCATGATCCGCACGCGCCCATCTTTGACAATGCGCTTAATCTGCACGTCATGGATCATGGGCACTGGCGGTGCTGGCTGGCCTGCTGCCATTGCTTGCGCGTTGACCTGGTCGATGATCTCTTGAGAGATGGCAGGGTCAGGGTAAGACACAACGATCTTGACCTCGGCATTTTCCTGGGACAAGATTTGCAGGGTCTGGTCATCAAGGCCTGAGTACTCCTCAATGCGGACTTTTTCCTCTTCTTCCCACCAGTACTTGGCAATGCCGCACTTCCTGACCAGGGCATCCTTGAACAAGGCATATGTGGTCATAAATCCGTTGTTGTCAGAGGTGAAGATCAGGTTTGCATAGTCAGTTGCCTGCTGCGCACCCTTCACGTCCTCTGGGCCTCGGGGGATGTACTCGACAACATTCTCGGTGCTGAAAAACACGCGCATGAGGCTTGGCATCATGGCGCTCACAGTGTCGCGCACCTCCATGGCCACAACTTGGGAGCGTCCCTCTTCCTCATTGCCAAAGGGGTCTCCACGGTAGTACTCGGTTCCCTTGGCCCTGATGGGACTCAGGTCGGAATCGATGTAGCTGACAGCGTCCTCGAGGTCAGACGTGATGATGCCTTGCAGCTCGCTGTCATCCATCTGCTCGGTAGACGCAATGTCGGTGCTTATTTCCAGATCGTTGATCATATTTTGACTTTCTTCAAAACCACATACATGGACTCAACCGCCCTGGGCGTGCGCAGCAATTGATCTTGAGGCAATTCTAAGTCTGTGCCTGCACTAAATCTAAACTCCAGGTGCTCCATGTTGAACCTTGAACCCGTCCAACCCAAGTACCAGGCCCAGGCGCAGTAATAAATCCATGAGTTCTCATTGAATGCACGCACGTGCGTAGGGTCTTGCCAAGCACCCAGACTCAGGTCATAGGGTACTGAGATGTGCATCTCGCCACCCATCTCCAGCAAATCCCGGCAGTTGGTCATGGCCGTCACCAGGTCGGGGATGTGCTCAAGCACGTCAACGGCGATGATCTTGGAGAACGTGCCAGGCCTGATTTCCAGCGGTTCCCCACACCAGTCAATCGTTGTGGGCGCCAGTGGATTGGAAATGTCAACCAACCAGTCAGCGCCAACATCGGTGCGAATATCAGCATTGACGCACTCGTCACGCCGGTCCCGGCCACTACCCAGGTTGAGGGTCAAACCACTGTTTTGCATATTCTGGACGATTCTTTCTCAGCCAGGGCGTGGCCTGCTGGATCAGTTTGGCACCATCAAGGCCAATTGTCTGGCTGCCAACGTGGTGGACATAGGATCTGGACAGGTAGTGCTGGAACCCAGCCGCCAGCAAATCAGTACACTGCACGTCATCTGAGTACCAATTTAGCGGTGGGAATTTGGCCGTCTCCCAGGCTTCCCGCGAGATCCAGGCAAAGATTGGAGACGGGCACTCCATGGGCATGATGTGCTCCTCCCAGGGGTGCTTGAAGTAGTACAGCTCCTCGCCAAACGGGTTGGACCTGATGTTTTGCGTGGCCCTAGACGCATCACACCTGGCAGCCACCCAGCCCAGCTTGGGGCATTCTTTCTTCAAGAGCGCCACATCATCCATCAGTACTTGGTAGCTTGTGGGGGTCAGGACTATGTCATCATTTGCCACAACGACAGAGTCAAACCCGTCAGCAAAGACCCGGTCAATCACCTCGTTGTAGCACTCGCCAAACGTGGATGGTTGGCCGTGGATCTGGTGATCGGCATCATGGGCGCCAATGACTGACTCAGGGCCGCGCAAATAGATGGGCACTTCGCTGGCGTATTCCCTGACACTGGTCATCATCATCCGCAAGCACTTGCCCTTGACGGTGGCAACAGCGATGGGTGCGATCAATCCTTGGCCTCGACATTGATCGTGATCAGCGAACCCATGCCGGCAGACCCGGCATCATTGCCGCCATACTCGCCCATGTCTTCGCCATCAGTCTGGTCAGCCTGGTCACCACTGGCGACCCAGGCATCACAAGTACGACTCGATGCGCACTTGAAGTCAAAGATCTCGCAGTACCCAAGGTCACCGGCCTCAATCATCGCCCAGGGGTCACCCTCGTCACCAATACCCTTGGCGATGCAGTCAAGCATGACTTTCTCTTGGTTGAATGCGGAGCAGTTACCGCAAAGACAGGTCTTCGCGTCCTTCTCGCTGACTTCCCAGTCTTTGGCCTTTTGCATCCAAAACTGCTTATTGGGCAGTGCCGGGTTCTCTGGGCCGTAGGCAGCAGAGTCGATGGCCTTGCCACGGTTCTTGAGGTTGACCGTGATGTCTTGAGTGGCCGTGGGACACTTGGCACTAGCACCCTTGTACCCAGGCTTTTGGTCCATTACCTGGGCCATGGTTTGCTCTAAAGTAGCCATTACTTCATCGCCTTCTTGGGCTTGATCTTGGCCTCGGACATGGCAATCGCAATGGCTTGCTTAGGGTTCTTGACCACTTTGCCGCCCTTGCCAGAGTGCAGGGTTCCAGACTTGAATTCACCCATCACCTTGCCGACTTTCTTTTGCGCTTTGGTCATCTTCACAGTCATTGCTCCTTGAAAATAGTTTATTGGGGATGGGAAACCATCCCCTTCTGTTATTTGTCGCTCACAAAATTGTTAAATTCTTTTGCTCGCTCAATGACTTGATCCAAGCTCGGCCAAGTCGCAGGCTCGTCATGCGTTTTCTTGGCGTGATACTCTGATTCAAGCATTTGTCGCGCTTGCATAAGCATTTCAAAACGCAATTGAAATGGATTCATGTGTGTACTCCTGTGTGTGTCAAAAATGTTGGTTACCCAATGCAACCAACAAACCCAATTATGCAACCCGCGGCAGGTTCCTGCGCAATGGCTGCGACCACTTGCCCGACATACTCGACCCGTACATCCCCACAACAGCGTCACTTGCAAACGTCAAGCAAAAAGCATCAGCCCTGTCAGGGGACGGCAGGCCGCGCTTCCTGATCTCGTCTTTCCCCTCAATCTGGATCTTTCCACTGGACGTGAATGAGTAGCGCACTGTCGCCAGCTCCGCGATCAACGCCTCATCTTTAGGCATCCGACAGTCACGCGCTTCAAGCCAGGCCTTGGCCTTGTGCCAGAGTTCAGCCTTGAGGTTTCTGTACGTCTGGCCCATGGCTGGACTCTCGGCCACGTTGATGCCGCGAGCAGGCAAACCCAGCTCCCGCAGCCGGTCAACCACTCCAGCGCCCAAACCAATCGAGTCAACCAAGATCTCCTGAGGCCTCGAGCTTGGGATCAGCGCCTCCCACTCAGCGACAACAGCACCCGTGAGCTGCATTAAATCGAGGTTCTTCCACGTCCTGATCGGTTCAGTAACAGCGTTACCCTGCCTCTTGCACAAGGCCGACTTGTCAGACCCGAACCTGGCAACGTCCAAGCCCCACACCATCCTGGCGTGCTGGCTGGCCTCAACGTCACGGTTGGAGGCCATCTCCAGCAATTCCATAGGGATCACCGTGTCATCGTCTGACCGGGGAAATTCACCCAAAACCCTGATGCGGTAGGCGTTGGACTCTTCCCCGTAACGGGCCTTCATCTCCTCAATGTAGGCCTCGCTTACTTGAGGTGAGTCAGCGCACGCCACCTTCATGGTCACCCAGTCATCAGCCAAACGGTTGTGGGTGTCGTAGAAGAAACCACTGGACCTCACTGGGTTGCCCAGCAGCAAGGTGACGGCATTGTGTCCAGACATGGAGCCACCAGCGGCCTCGAATACCTGCTCGGGGATACCCGATGCCTCATCTCCCACCAGCATCACGTTGTCGCTGTGCACGCCCTGCAAGGCCTCGGGCTGCTCGGCCCTTGATGTCCTGGCTGAGATAAAGGCCTCGGTGGCGGCATCCTTGACCTCGATGCGGTCCTGTTTTACCTCGAGCTGGTCCTGGAGCAGTTGTGGCATGGCCTTGATCCAGCGCTTGAGTTCCGCAAATAAGGCGTCATAGAGCTGGCTGGAGGTGGGGGCCGTAACGACAATCTTGACGGGGAACCGCAAATGCAGATACCAAAGCATGGCCCAGGCGCCAGCGGTTGATTTGCCAACGCCGTGGCCGGACCTGACAGAGATGCGGCGGTTGCCCTTGGCAATGTGCATCAGAAACTCAGCTTGCCACGGATCAGGGGTGACCCCGAGCACTTCTTGCACGAACCTTACAGGGTTGTTCTTGTAGAGTCTTACGAATTCGACAAACGGGTTCTGGGTTGGATCGAGCGTTGTCTCAATTTTTTTTATTTTTTTTGGGACGCTGGGCGCGATGGGATCAGGGGTAGGGGGGTGGGTCATGGTCGGTGTTTGTTAAGGTGCTGCCTCAGCCTGCCCCCGCCGCGAGCGCGAAGGGGGGGTCGGCGCCGGGCCGCGCAGGCCAGGTCCAGCACCGGCGCGGCCAGCAGCCAGGCGCCAGCAGCCTGTGCGCAATTTGCACGCGCCTGTGGATTGCTGGTTAGTGACTGCTTACGCTCAATGCCGCATGGTTGCTGGAATCGGCTTATCGTTACCAAAAGCCTAATCGTTACATTGTCCATTATGTTAAGTTATTCCATGCCTGCACCAGTGCTTATGCACAGATATGGCCATTATCCACAGGCAATCACTGCTGATCTGTGGATAAGTAGTCACTTATTTGTCCTGCCCTGTGGATAACTCGACATCGATGACCTCTGCGTGGCGCAGCGCGTCCATGCGCATCGAGTGAATGTTGACCTGGATCTGCGCCTGTTTGGTGCCGTAGACGCTCGGTTTCCACTTCTCAGCCAGCCACTGGCGCGTCTGGATGCGGACGCGAGCGTGCGCGGCGTGCTCGGGATCGGCGCTGTCCGCTATCGCCAGCGTCTCGCACGCAAGCTCATCGGCTGCTTTCGCCCGCGCACGGGCGATCATATCAGGACGATCTTGATCTTCGATCCACGTCTCTAACGCCTTGCGCCCAATGCCCAGCTCGATGCAAATCACCGACATTGGCTTGCCAGCCTCGACCATTGCAAAGATCATCTCTTCTGGCAGTTCCTCCAGCAAAGCAATGTCACGTCTAAATTTAGGTCTTCCAGCCATGTTTTTAGCCCTTTCCAGCGCGTTTAACGCGCTCAAGTACCCAATCCCAGCATTTGGCACAAAGTGCCTTAAATCGCTCGATTTTGTCCATGCTTAAATTTCTCCGCTGTTTTGCTGTCAAACATTTTAGGGTTCTTGTCAGGTTCTGAAAGATCCAGATCGTTGACGAAATCATCAAAGCCCGTTACACCTCCCAACTTCTCCACCTTGACCACCACCGGGTCAAACCTAGCGTATCTGATCTTGGCCTCGACCACTGCCTGGTTGATCTCGGCCTCAATCAGCAGCTCGATCTCTTCCATGGACCAAACGTGCTGCCCATCAACATCTGGCCGGTTCTCCCGATACCAGGCTGCATCTTGCTTGGTAGTGACCACCACCATCAGCCTGCCATCTTTGCCAACGTGCTCAACCGCGCCCACGGCAGGCCGCACAGGCACTGCGTGCTGGACTGCCCAGGCCTCGAGCGCCTG
>JAUKPQ010054660.1:0-13869 GCA_032273045.1 Chloridella minuta | reverse complement strand
TCCAGGCCCAGATCTGACCTGTCAATATCCACCGTGATGGCCTCAAACCCGTACCGCTGACCGTCCTCACCGTCCTTTTGCTTGGACATGAGGATCAAGCCCTTTGTGGTTTCTGGGAACCGCATGATCTCCATCTGCGTGTCCACCGCGCCCAGCAGACTAGAGTGACCGCGCAGCCCTTTTGTCGTGTCCTTGCCAGCGTGGTGCAGCAGCATTAGTGAGCACCTGTATCTGTTTTGGATCTTTCCCGTGGCCTGGATGAAGGCGCCCATGTCATCACTTGAGTTCTCATTTCCACCGCCAAACGCTCTGGCGAGGGTATCGATGACAATCATGCGCAGGTCAACGCCCAGACCCTGTACCAGCTCATCGATGGCGACAATGAGTGCCGTGAAGTCATCAACGCTGGATCTGAGGTTGATTTGCGAGCGCACAACGTAGACCTGGGCCTCGTCTGGCGTGTTGTGGTGCTGCTTGATCGCTGCAATCCTGGCCCCAATACCGCCGTGACCCTCACCGGCAATGTACAGAACCGGCCCTGTGCCGTTGATCTCTTTGCCAAGCCACGGCCTGCCACTGGCGATGCACTCGGCAATGTCCATGGCAATGAATGACTTGAATGACGCTGGAGGACCATACAGGGCCACAAATGACTTCTCAGGGATCACGCCTTGGATCAACCATTGGACGGGTTCATCCTTGACTGACTGCCAGCTCTCAATCTTGAATGGCTTGTACGTCTTGTCTGTTTGGCTGTGGACGTTGCCTGGGGCAGTGATGCTGGGTTCTTTTGGTTGCTCAGGTGCAACCACTTCTGATGCCGCAAGCAAGCCTACCGGGTACGTTACATCATCCACTGATGTGATGGGCTGGGCTTGCTTGGCGAGTTCCGCGAGCTGCTGCCGGGTTCCACCGTATTTGTTGACCCACTCCCATGCGTCATCTGTTGGATATATGACCGGCAGGTCCACGATCCTCAATGACTTCACGACAGGTATCAGTGCCGTTGCCACCAACTTTGCATACTTCCAACCCGCAAGATCGTTGTCAGGCAGCATGACCACAGTGGCACCAGCAAAGTACTGGGTGATCTCTTGCGGCCAACTTCCAGACCCAGCGTGAGCACTGGTGGCGATGGCGCCGATCTCCACCAGGGCATCGGCTGCCTTTTCCCCCTCCACCAGGTAGATGGCCCGGCCAGCAGTCTTTGCATTCAACAGCTCGGGGAACCTGTACGGCACGATCCTGCAATCTCCCAGCGAATACGACCTTGACCCGTCCTTGTTGATCCTGGCCTGGCGGTAATCTTTGCCCTTGGCACTTTGAGTCTTGAATCTTTGCTTGACGAACAGGGGTTCACCGTCCTCGTCCACATAGACCCATTCGTGCTCCAAGACTGGCGCCTGGAGCGCTGGCAGTGGCTTGATGTTTGCCAATGGATCGCGTTTCTCGATCTCTGACAGCAGCCCGTAATCCCTGATGGCGTGAAACAGCTCATGCTGATCGCACCCAGAGTGGCACTTGAACAGCGGTTTTCCGTCTTCGCCATCACTGATCGACAGACTCGGGTTCTTGTCTCCATGACCCTGCCCATGCCCTGGCAATGGGCAACTTGCCAACCATCCTTTGCCAACTTTCTTCGCGTTGCCAAGCGCCTTTGCTATTTGTTCGGCTTGCATTGCATCTGCTCCACTTCTTGTATTCTTTTGCCGATCCATGCCATCACGGGCACTGCCATTGAGTTCCCTAATGCCTTGTACCTTGGGCCGTCTGGTGTGGCTTTGCCTTTGGGTTGAATGTCTGTGTAGTTGTCTGGGAATCCCTGGAGACGTTCGCATTCGACAGGGGTGAGGCGGCGTACGGCCATTGATGATTGATATACCGAGTAGACTTGTTGCGTGACCTCAGATGACTGTGGCGATCTGCTTGGATCATTGGCTGCTGTAAGAGTTGGGGCGACCACCGCCATTGGATTTTTGGCTTGCAGGGTCTGCGTCATGTCAACATCTGTTTGTGGGTTTGACATCTGGTCGCTGAATGAGATGGGTTGAGCAATTGCTGGAGGATGAGCTCTAGCCGCCAATGGATGACATGGGTCACCAGACTCTGGCTTGCTGTAGTTGGCTTTGCTTGTGATCTGCGTTGTGTCAAATGGAATGGGCTGGGCAACGCCATGCACACCCGTTGCATTCAATGTGTACATCGGACCGCCATCAGTAAAGCCATCACCATTACCACCATTTTCAGGCTTGCGTCCGACTGGTTGCGTTATCAAGTCTTCTGTTTCAAAGTCGTAACGCTGGTTAGCGCCTCGTGTAAGGCACTTGGCAGGGTCTTCCCTCTTTTCTCTGCTCGGCGCAGAATCCCCTGACAGGCTGTGGCGCTCAAAAAGAACCGCTGCGGCAGCTCTCCAGTCTCCAAGGTATCCGACAACAAACACACGGCGGCGTCGCTGGGCCACTCCAAAGTACTGAGCGTCAAGAATTCGGTATGCGAACCCATACCCGAGTTCCCCCAGCGACCCGAGGAAGGTGCCAAAATCTTTTCCTCCGTTAGATGACAAGACGCCGGGGACGTTTTCCCAAACCAACCATCGGGGGCGATATTGGTCAGCAATGGCAAGGAATGTGAGCATGAGGTTGCCACGCGGGTCATCCAGCCCTTTTCTAAGTCCTGCAACGCTGAATGATTGGCAGGGTGTTCCTCCAACAAGAAGGTCAATTGGTCCAAGGTTCCACTCCTTAAATTTCGTCATGTCGCCCACATTGGGCACGTCTGGGTAATGGTGCGCCAGCACCTGCGATGGGAATTTTTCGATCTCTGAGTAGGCCGCTGCCGTCCATCCAAGTGGATGCCAAGCAACTGTGGCGGCCTCAATGCCAGAGCACACAGATAAATATCTCACTTCTTCTTCTCCATTTTTTTAATTCTTTGTTCCAATTCGTACACCCGCCGGGCCAACATGAGCACCAGCAGTTGCCAAAATTCTTCTTTTGATTCCATGAGGGAAAAAAAAGCCGGGGACAAAGCCCCGGCCTCTATCTCGTTACGTCTTAAAACAAGTCCTCGTCATTGAGTACTGCCGCCATCTGTGACTTTACGGGTGGCGCTACAGCTGCCGGCGCAGGTGCTGGGAATGGATCAAACTCGTCAATGGGCGGTGTCTGCGCGTCCATGCCTGCTGGCCTGGCAATCCAACCCGTCAAGGTGAATGCCGGGATGCGGGTTGTGCCCTTGCCGATCTTCTCCATGCGGCTGCCTGTGTACTCGATCACCGGGAGCTTGCCCACATTGGCAGCGTGCTGCTCTGAGCACTGCTTGTACAAGGCCTCGAGTCCCATGTTGGGACCAACGCCATTGCTGGACCACTCCACAGTGCCCAAGGCCTTTGAGTAAAACTTCACGTTAAACCCGCGCTTATGGTTTGCGCTCGGCTGCGGACCCTTCTTGCCCAGGGCTGCATCAGGCTGCCAGTCACGCACGCCAACGCCCAGCTCGAGCCAGCCTGTTTGGACGTTGTCAATGTCAAAGACCACTTTGCCAATCTGGATCTCTCCATCTTGATTGGTCCAAGCATTGGCCTGGGGGGAAAAACGAATGTAGGAGCCTGAGCCGCCACCAGAGGATAGATTTAGCATTTGCGTTTTCGCTTTCAGAGTTATGTGACTTTCGTCACGGTTGGGGGAATGGGATTATTGGGCAAACTCTACGGCGCGGCCTAGAGTCAAACCCGTGGATTCTTTTGTGGTGAGGTCATCGACCATGGCCTTCTTGTCCTTGCCCAGCAGCTTCTCGGCCACCGCAGGCGTCACCATCTCTGTCAGGACCAGTTTGGACTTGTCAAGACCAGCGTCAGTGAGCGCTTGCAAGGCTGTCTCTTCATTGGTCCATTTGCGTGTCGCACGCTTGGGCACCATCTGCCAGCCATGAATTGACTCACCTTTCCTTATGCGTTGCACTGCGTGATCTCTGACTGCGTCAATGAATTTCTCCACCACTGGCGCACGCTCTAAAAGGTCCGCGATCTGCTCAACTGAGAGCGTATGCATAACGGCCTGGATCTGTTCCTTGTCCAGGGTTCTGAGGTCTGGCTTGGCCGCGAGCACCTCAAACCCCGTACGTTGGGCAGGGCACACGATCTTGGCCGGGCAGTACTGGCAGGCAGAGTCACTGGGTGTGGGCTGGGAGTCAGCGTCAGTGCTGGCGTGGATGGCTGGGCGCAAGATGTTTTGATACCAGTTCCAAAGTTCCTCATACGTCATCGAGTGGCTGCGCACGTCACCGTGATGGGGCTGCACAATGCGCAGCTCAATGCTTTGGGGCGGCGGTATGCCGTTCTTTGCGGCTGACCTGATGGCCCCCAAGGCGTAGATCTTGAGCTGGGGACTGTCAGCATCCACCCAGCCCTTGCCGGTCTTTAAGTCAGACACAATCAATTTGCCAGACCCAAGGCCGACAACGTCAGCAGTCCCGCCCAGCTTGACCTGGTCAGTGTCCACAATCGTGACGTACTGCTCCACTCTCACGTGCCCAAGCTCATCATGGACCCGCTTGATCTCATCAAGGTGGAGCTGCGCATACTCGGCATTTGCCGCCGTCATGGTGATGTTTTCAATCGCCTTGCCGACATAGTCCTTGGGGTCAGAGCCAGACTTAAAGCAAAGCTCGGCCAAGGCATGGATGGCCGTGCCAATCTGCGCAGCTTCCCCGGCAGGTTCTTGCTCGATGCCTTGGGATAGGCGCACGCTGGCCGGGCAGGCGATCCAGCGCGATGCTGCTGACGGTCTGAGGATTATTTTCTGTTCCATGATTCTCTTTCTGCATCCTGTTCGTTGATGATGATCGTGTAGATGAGCTGCCGCACTTCATTCGATACTGCGTGCCCCAAATCCTCGGGGTTTAGCATTCGACTGAGCAGCAGCGTCTTGTCCTGATTTGCACGCCTGGCCTTCTCGAGTTCCTGAGTTAACCAGACGATCTGGTCCCTCATGGCTTTGCGTTCTGGGTCATCCATGCTTACGCCCCCAATGTGCAATGAGTGCAGCGTCAGCCCGGCCATCATCCTTGACGCGCTTGAACATATGCTGGTACTCAGGGAAAAGCTCCATGGCCCTGGACCTGCTGGCATCTTTGCCAGGGCCACGGCCAACGCCCTTTACCCAGGTGGCAGGGGCCACAAAGGTGACCGGCATCTTGAGCGCGGCCAAGATCCCCTCGATCATTCCAAATGACCGGCCAAAACTGAATACTGAGGTGACCCCCTGCCCGGCCATGGCTGAGACGCGCTCAACGTAGACGTGGCAGTCTTTGCCTGAGCAGGTGTACAGCAGCTCGGCCAGCTCATTGGCGCTGACCTGCCGCTTGGCCTTCCCATTGCGGTCCACCGTCATGGTTGGCATATCAAAGACCTTGACCGTGTCATCTGTGAGCACCGCGATGGCGCCAGAAAGACCTGGGTCGATGCCAATGTGCCTCATTTGAGCGCCTCGTCCATGGCCTTGTTGAGGACTTTAAGCCTGGCCGCTATCAGGGCATCAGTGGCGTCATTGAGGCGCTTGACGCTGTCATAGAGTGGCTTGGTGCGGCCACTGAGCCAGCGACTGACCTGGGACTGGTCGATCTGCGCGACTCGGCAAACATCGGCCATGGTGTAGCCAGCAGTGCTGGCCTTGACCAGCACGTCTCGGATGGGGTTGTTGGTTGTTTTCATGGCTTGGATGTTAACCCCAAATTGACAACTTATGCAAGACCATGAAAAAATGGGGACTGAACAGTGACGCCCAGTCCCCCAAATGGCAACCGCAACGGGGGAGTGCCCGGTGCAATTAGCGGAGGATGAAACCGCCGGGGTTGATTGTATAAGGTGAATAGTTGAGTGACTTGTAGGGGATTTGACAAGATGCACAAGCGTGATATGATTCGCTCATCAACAACGCAACCAGGAGTATTTAAATGCAAACAGTACAAGCAACCATCGGTGACCGTAGCAAGGTTGACTGCATCGTTGTGTATGCCGGTGAGACATGGCGCATTGTCGGCATCGGCGCGGAGCGCAATGGCAGCACCTATTGCCATCTGGCAAACCTCACCCGTGGCCGTCAGCAAAAGAATGGGTGGATGCCCATCCAAGTTGGCGATTGGATTGACAGTGCCGTCATTGCGCGTGCAAAGCCTCGCTGAGAGGCCCACTATGTACTCAGAAATAGATGAACAAGAATGGCGCTGGCAGCAGATCTTGACCAGGCGCATTCACCCTGATGATGCACCCACAGTTGATGAAGATGAGGAGAATGAAGATGCCCAGACCCAAGAGTGATATGACCGCAGTTGCGACAACTGTCAGTGCCAGGCTGATCCAGGTCCATTACGCTGAATGGAAACGCCTGGGAGGCGTCCAGTGGCTGCGCCAGCAGCTGCGCGAATCGATCCAAAATCAACGCAAAGAGCAAAGCAAATGAGCGCATTTAGATTTGGTTTTTTCCTCGTCTGTTTCCTTCCCTTTATTGGGTTCCTGTGCCGGGTGGCCGTGGAGCTTTTCCTGTACGGGTATCACGCACTGTGAGTGGCTGGCGCAAACGACAAATTAAGGAGTCTGAGATGACTGACAAAGTGGCACAAGAGAAGGCGCTTCAAGCCCTGCACAATGAAAATGAACGGCTGGGCTTGTACAAGGATGCTTATGCGGAGCAAGAGCCTGTGGCGAGTTTGCTCGTTGAATGCGTTATGTCTGCGCGGAAAGAATTCATCGGAATAAAAGGAGAAAGTCAATTTTGCACAGAATGTCATGCGTTTGAAAGAGCAGATTCGTGGTGGCAAGAATGGCATGGCGGTGACATTGACTACATCATTGGCGCTAAATACACCGACCCACCACAGCGCACAGAGCCTGTCATTGACAAGTCAGCGGCTATTCGCATTGCAACCGCATTAGGTTGGACACCACAGCGCCCTTGGGTTGGGCTGACGGATGAGGAGTCCCAGTGGGTTTATGACCACGGGCGCACACCAGCAGGCATGATGGAAATGGTTGAAGCCAAACTCAAGGAGAAGAATTGTGGAAAATGAAACAACCCGTAAGTTCCCCAGAACATTTAATGAGGCCTTCCCTAACAGCCTCGAGAATGGCGCGGCCATCGAGATCCATGTCAATCATTGGAGCCTGGCCGACAAAGTCATTCGAGTGATTGGCCTCATTGGCCTGATCGCGGTGGCGATGGATTGCTTGGTCTGGAGGGTTTGAAGATGAACAACGAACTACCAACAGCATTTCCTTGGACGCATGGAGATATGACTTGTACAGGCATGACCCTGCGCGATTACTTTGCGGCCAAGGCGATGCAAGGATTTGTCAGTGATCCAGATTGGCGCGTGGACATGATGCCTGAAGAAACCGCACGAGCTGCTTACACACAGGCAGACGCAATGCTGAAAGCGAGGGAACAATGAGCGAATCAATGCAGCAACAGATCGACCTTGAGGTCAACAAGATGCGTGCCCCTGGTGGCATGGCAGGCGTCATGCTCAACCGCCATGAGTATGAGCAGCTCATCCGCAAGGCCATCACTAATGGCACGCTGATTGGGTACGTTCATGGCGAGACATTCACCCGCGAGCGCATGGAGCGCAAGTGCCGGGACATGGAGCATGAGAACCAGATCTTGCGCGAAAGGGTCAAAGACCTTGAGCTTGAAGTCATTGCCGCTGCCAAATGAAATCTACCAGGCTGCCACGGTTGATCAAGATCATCACTGACATTGGCATGACAACGGCAGAGATCGCAGAGACGATCCACTGCACGCCCAGGTCGGCCAGGATGCTCGTCAAGAGACTCAGAGATGAGAACCTGGTCCATATCCAGCAGTGGGTCAGGATCTCGGGATACGACAACCCTGTGGCCGTCTACAGGTACGGGATCGGGGTTGACGCTGTCCGGCAGCCACCTGTCAGCTCAACAGACAGAGTGCGCAAGTGGCGGCGCAAAGAGTCACTCGATGACAAGGCATTTCGCCAGGCCAGGCAGCGTGGCCGTAATGTGAAGATTAAACGTGACCCGCTGACGGCGGCGTTTTATGGAGAGAAATGATGGAAAACAAAGAGAGAAGAGCCAGGGTTGACCTTTGGGAAAATGATGGTCAATACATTCAAGTAACCTATACCCAAGAAGATGGGCAGCGTGTTATTGCAGACTTTAAAAGAATGGGATGGAGAAAACCTCCATCTCAAGTTCTTAGTAAAGTAATGGCGGTTCTTCGTAGGGGTCCGAGGTCTGCAATAGGCCGTATCCGAAATTCGGTGAAGTAGCCGGGAAAGCAGCTCCTGACGCAAGTGCAGCAGGTATTGCAAGCAAACCCTTGTTGCGAACAACGCCTAAAAGGTTCATTAAATCTTCTCGATTTTTGTATCCCCTTGTTTCCGCTGTTTTTTGGTAAATGTCAAACAGATCACCAGCAGGGGCCATGGAGCTTTGACTTAATTTGGCCTGGTCTGCTGGAGATAATTTATTGAAATAATCAAGCCATTTTCTAGTGACTGCACCAGACCCTTGTGGCTGCGTCCATGCACTTGAGTAATCAATGAAGTCACTTACATTTCGAGTTGGCACATAATCAGTGGCGCCCAAAGCATTTTGAAGTTGATCTAATTCTGATTTCGGCAAAGCCTTTGGTCCAAAATTTATTGCAGCGACACCTTTACCGTAATCAACCAACGGTATTTCATCACCGGCCATGCGATAAGCAGCTCTGATATTTTCTTCGCCAACTTTTTTCTGCAATGGAAAAAATGCGCTTTCTCCTTTTGCAAATGGAATTTGCGTATTCCATGTTGATGCATTTTGACCAGTAAACATTCCTCGAGTGGCCGCAGCGGCTGATAACTTATCAGCAATATTTTGCGGTACACCAGGATTTCTCACTGGAGCCGTGACAGGGAATTCAGAAAGACTTGCAAAGCCAGGCTGCGTCTCTAATGGAAATGGCGCCAATGTGGGCGCTTTAAGTCCTGTTTCCGATCTTGGTCCAGCAAAGGGGATACCACCTGGCGGTTGATATGCGCCTTGCATACCTCTGGTCTTTAATGGATCTAAGCCCAAAGCGCCTTGCAAAATGTCTCGGCCTTGTATGTCTTGAAACGCTGATGCAGCTCTTGATGAGAAATTAGCTCTGGCGCCTTGAGGCAGATCGATCAAATCTTCCAAGTGCCCTGTGCCCCTGCCTGGAATCATTTCATATGGTTCGGCAGCAAAAGCAGATGTAAGTTCGCCTGGCGTTTTAGGCATACTAAACACCTTGCCACGGGACTCCATTTGTCGGAGTCCTTGCAAATCTTCAAGTCTTCTTGCCAGTGAGTCAATATCTCGTTGCTCAGACATGGACAATTGGACGTTTGATGGTTTCCATTGATACGGCTTTAGGTTGGCTAATTGCTGCCCATACCCAGCATCACTCAAAATATTTTGATAGTTTCCCTGATTCAACAATGTTGAAAAATCAGGGGTTCCTCTGATCAATTCTGGCGTTAGCAAGCCCTTGTCAAGTATTTCTCTGGCACGCATACCCATTGACGTTTGCCCCTCCATCAATGGCATTGCAAGTGACCACATTGTCTCTTGCCCTTCAGACGGGAACATCCCAGCTTGTTGTGCGCCTTGTCTTAATCGCGCACTGGTGGCAATGTAGCCCGGTGTTAAACCAGGATCACCTCTGGCAATTTGTAAAGCAGTTGGAGATCCGCTGAATAAGTTTTGGTTTACGCCAAGAGCGTTTGCCATCCATGCGTCATTTGTCACCTTGTAAATATCGTCTGATAAATTTCTGTAGAACGAATCTACTTTGGGTCCAGACAAAGTTACTTTAGTGGGGTCTGATGCAGACAATGATCTGACTGCATTATTTTGCCAAGCCTCTAAAACAGACTCCTCACCCTTAGTACCACTCACGCTGCGCCCCATTATTTCCTTAATGGTCTTGGCCTCAGTGGGTCTACCAGCAGCAGTCCAGTTTTTCCAAGTGTTTAATGTGTTTAGCAAATTCATCTCAACACTTGTTTGCGGAGACAATGCAGCGAGCAATGACGCAAATCTAGGTGCGTCATCGGCTCCAAATACATCAATAATTGCCTGAGTAGACGCTCGATACCAACCCTGCTTAGGCGCCCCGGCTTTAGCCATGGATGACATTTCTTTTGCTGATGGCAAAATTTCCAGCAAATTGCTAATTTGCTTTACTGAGTCTTCGTTGGTGATGATTTTTTGCACCTCCTGACCAGTCATAAATTGTGATGCTTTGGCAAACTCAGGATATTTCTGTTTTAAATTTTCAAGAATTTCTTTCTCGTCACTTGAAAGCATTTTCTTTTGTTGACGTAAAAGCTCTTTGTTTGTTTGTCCACGCACTGGCGCAACATCTGGACGCAAGGCGCCAGTTAAGGTTTCCCCCTGCCTTAAAGACGGTCCTGGCGGCACAACATACATTGGCTGCGGCGTGATTGGACCCAGCAAACCACCTTCACCCATCATGGCCCGGTTGACCTGACCAGCAGCCAGGCGACCATAGCCCTTCAAGGCTGGGCCAAGGACTGGGATCGATTGCAGCAGGCCACCGCCAACAAAGCCAACTTCAGCAGCTTGCTGGGCAGCTCGTCTTGTCTCAGGGTCATCAAATACGCTGTAACCCAACTCGTCAGGTGCAGAGCCTAGAAGGCCTTGCATGAATCCATAGGTGCGCGGGTCAGCAATGTCTGAAACATTGCGTGCCTGGGCGATCTGACGCGCTCTGGCGCCCTGCCTTGCGATGTTTGGGTTTCCTGTGTATGCACTTGTCGCCATCATTTCACCTTAATCTGCGAGTAAGCCTGGGACCATTTGACCTGCACTGGTGGACGTTCCAGCAGCACGGGTCTGCTGTTGCAGCGCACGTCTGCGCAGCTCATCCATCACGGGGGTCAAGCCTAACAAAAATTCTTGCTGCTGGGTGAACCGTGGATCGAGCACGCTGCGCGAGACTTGCTCTGCCACATTCTCATTCATGCCTTGCAATCGAGGCGCGAGCTGGCGCATCAAGTTCATGCCGCCACCTGTCAGATTACCACCGGCCATTTGGGCGCCAGCAGCCAGCACCTCAGTGGGTGATGGACCAGTCAGCTCGGCAATGTCTTGCTGGATCGGCGCAGTTGGCGAGCCACCCTCAATGCGTGCCCTGGTCACGGCCATCTGGCGCTCACGTTCCAAATTCTTAACGAATGTCTCATACTCACCCTGCGAGTTAAAGACGGTCCGCATACGGTCACGCATCTCACGCGAGTTGAGGAATTTGTCAGCAATGTTGGCCGTCTCGCGCATCCCATATATCTCGTCACGCAAAGACTGCACCGCGCCCAGGCGATACATCTGCTGCTCGGCATCCCCTGGGAATTTCTTGATCTCACGGTTGATCTCTGCTGGTGACTTGCGCAGAAAGTTTTTAGAACCCAGCTCGAGCGCGTCTTTGAGCAGAGATTCACTGGAAAAAGTATCTAGCGCTTTGCCATAAACAGGCACTTCTGCCGTAATGGCATTGCGCAAAGACATACGCAGATCATTTAAGTCATTGGCCTGTGATGTTTTGCCAGACAACTTGGCATTGTTTGCAAGATCTCCAACATACTTATATGCCTTATCCAACATCATCATATGGTTGTCAGGCAGGTCAGCATACTGTGGCAACTTCTTTGCCTCATTGATGGCATATTGCACGTCTTTTGACTTTTTCAGCAAATTATCAATGGCAAATGAATTGATCTGACCAGCAGAATATGCCTGGTCATAAAGTGGAGATGCCAGCATCGATCTGCGCTGAATGATCTCATCTGCAACCTCACCAATATCACGCGCACCAATGGCCGTTAAGTCAGTGATGTCCTTGGTTATTCGAGGCCCAGCACCAACAGCACGCTCTGTCAGCATCTGACGCACGTCTGTTTGTGCGGCATTGGGAATTGCCATCGATCCACGCGCCAGGCGCCGCATTGACTCACCGCCAATGTCTGCCAGCGTCTCATCCCTGGCCCCCAGGGTACGCACCACATTGGCCTGGCGTGCCGCCAGTTCTTCGGGTGATATACCCTCTTGGGCCAACTTCTTGGCAATGATTTGCTGGGCCTTGGCGGCAGCATCTGGAGCCTCCATAACGCCCATTGCTTCAAGAGCTTTGCGGCCACCAGCACCAACGGCCCCAGTGACTGCTGGAGCAGCACCGCCCATAACAGCACCAGCTCCACCGCCAACTAGTCCACCAACAATTCTGCTCTCAAGTCCACCAGTAGCACCGCCAGCACCGGCAGCAGCACCTGATGCGGCGCCATATCCCATGCCGCGCAACATTGTCTTGCCAAGAGTTGGGAGTGCTGCAACCGTGCGAGCCGCCCCTGATACTGCTGCTGGAGCTGTAGCACCGCCAGTAAATGGAGCTGCAATCAAGGCCGCAGCAGTAGGCAGCAAACCGCCAACAAGCTCACCCGTGAAGGCACGGCCTGGGTACTGTTCCTCATACTGCTTGATGCCAGCGCGGATTCTGGATAATTGATTCTCGTACTCTGGACCGCTGATAGCGCCAGCCTTAAATGCTGCCTCGATCTCATCAGCAGTGTTGAAAGTCAGGCCTTGCATCAAAGACCGGCCAAATCCAGCTTGTACAGGTGGACCACCAACCTTTTTGGCGCTGGCGACTGCTGCCTCAAACCTGGTCGGGGTATAACCCTCAGACTTTAGGTAACCAATAATGTCAGTACCAGGCGCATTTTGAGCCTGCATCATGCGCACATTTTCTTGTACGCGCTCAATGTTTGATTGATCAGCCATTATTGAGGCCTCGGAGTAAGGTTATATCGATTTGTGTATGAAGACCCACCCTGTGGCTGCGCTAGACCAGGTGCTGGTAAAGCAGCAGCCTCAGCAGCAATTTGAGCAGGCGTCTTCATACGCTTGAATGGGTCAAAAACAATTTGAGTTGGGTCGAGCTTATAGTTTTGCGCCACACCTCTATAGCGCTCAACCATGTCATCTGACAGTACACGCTGAGATTCAATGATATTGCGTGCCTGACTTAAAAAATCATTTCTGATGTTTTCACCAATACGCTGACCATTTAATGCACGGTTGTACATATTCCTGACGGTATCGGGCACACCGCCAGCATTGGCAGCAGTTGCAAATTCACCTTCACGCACAACAGATCCAGGGTCCAATACTTTCATAAACCCATAAACCAAAGCAATATCACCCGCTGGAGATGAATTCTTTGCAGCAGTTTCAATCTTTTGATATGCCTGGGCCAGCTCAACGTAAGGTTTCATCTGCGTTGTAAATTCAGTACGCAGATCTTTTTCGTTGGCAAATGCCTTGCCAGTTCCAGGGATGATGGGCTGGGGACCAGTAGGCGCAGCAGCGCCAGCAGCCGGGATCACAGGTGCGCGAGGTGCGCCACCAGTAACAGGTGGAGGTGCAACAGCACCAGGCGTACCAGTAGGCGCAGGCATGGGCGCAGCCAGGCCAGCACCTCGGCCAGCACCGCCGACTACGTAGTAACCCGTTTCTGCACCGCCAACCACTTGAGGTGCAAGGCCGACATTAAATTGCTGGCCTGCCGTGACTTTGTTTTTGTCAACCGCGATGACTCGGTCACCCAACTTTTCAAGCACGATTTCTCGGGGCACGCCAAAGTCAGTGATGGCCTGCAATTTTCCAGACTCATAACGCTGGACCTGGACAGGTTTGCCCTGAGCATCAGTCATCATCATGGGCGTGCCGGTTGGCTTGTCCATCGGGGCAAACTCTGACGGTACAACCTTAAAGCCACCAGTCTTAGTGCGCTGCACTGCCTGGCCCTGAGCGTT